>JAGKTI010014393.1:0-21710 GCA_018397915.1 Birgus latro
TCTTCCGTATGGCTGTAGTTGTTGCCGCAGCTTGCTGTGCGGCGACATTCTCCGATGCCAAGAATGTCACGTCCTCGTGATATCTCCTGACGACGAAACTCCTCGAAGGCCCACGATTCCGCACGTTGAAGAATGGGTAGTGGGAAGGTGGCTCGGTGTAAGCGATAGCAAAGGAAAGCTATCACAACAATGACCAGGATAACCACGCCAGCTACAAGTACATAAGTCGTCCAAGGTGTAGCAGCGTTCAGGTGGTGACGCAGGGGTTGAATGACCTTCATACGATGGATAAGGGTCTGCAGTGGAAGTGACTCACCCAGCTCGACATCATCTGCTGTACTTTGAAATGACAAATTCAATAAAGCTGATTTTTCTAAGGGCGTCAAAGAGACATTAATGGGAATCGCTATGGGGGTAATCTTTAATTCTTGCTCTCTAATAACTGTGGCATAAGCAGGCACAACCAATGCACTGCTATGAGCACTACATCCTTCACCTAGGGCAAGTAAGCCTGTATTTTGAGCCACATGCTCTGACTGAGACTCTACTTTATTAGGGCATATGAGAGTGAAGTGAATTGGGTAGGGCGTAGAAAAAGCCCAACCAGTTTTATATCTGATGAAAACTGGGTTAAAACTCTTCAGCACAACTTTTGAGCATAACTTACTAGCCTCAGGCTTATCCAAAAACAATGCAGTTTCACACGTTAGAACAGAGGTATCATATATTGGTCTTATAGGCGGACATATTAATAATTGACCATGCTCTCTACACAAGTCAAAGGACTCTAGTGTTACATAATGTCTTCTGGTTTGGCTGATCGCCATATATTGAGCAACTCTATCATGACGAACAAAGTATGGTGTGTCTGGGACTCTGAAAGGTAAAGACGTTATCTGATACACATCAAAAATGTCATCAGGATCACCCCTCAAGGGTACTAGTAGGTAGAAATTCAATGTTTGAGAAATAGAAGATCTTCGTGGAACTACAGTTATAGCATCCTGATAAGCAGCTAAAAATTCTAAACATGCAGGGTATAACAGGCCAGGTTTTAACAAGGAAGCTTCTCTCAAAAGTGGTAAAAGTACCGAATTGGGAACTAGGAATGATGAAAATTTTCCTGCCAACATTTTTTCTAGACCTAACTTTAAACCAAAATGATCATTTTGTATGTCTATTAAAGCACGGGACAATTCATTCATAGCCTCTGTTATCCTTATTTCCTCCTCATTCTTTAGTGTCAATAAGCTAACCTGTCTAACTACATAGTTAGAGACATTAGCAGCCTTTTCTAATCGCTGTATAGCTCGTTGCATGGCACGCATGTCTCTTACAGTGGCGTTTAGTATTTCAGAATGTAAATTAAGTTGTACTCTTTCCTCCTCTGTGAAAGATTCTATACTGTCTAGCTGGTGGTGTATAAGATCTATCTGCTCTTGTGTTGCTGTACCAAACAAAGCGTTAGAAATGGTTCCCAATATATTAAAGGCTCCTCGCTTACTGCGAGATCCCGACGGGGTGGTGGCATCATTTAATAATGAAGACAAATAATCATTGAGAGAGTGAAACAGTTTAGCAAATTCCAAATCAAAAGACGTTAATGCCTTTCGTAAAACGTTAACAATAACTGATGAATCATCCATATGGTCTATTGACCATGCAACATCGGCAGCTAGTTTACGAGCACGCATCAGGGGTTGATAAAACTCATCTTTATCAATAACATAAGGTATAATAAAAGAGTTTCCTGTAAAGTGGGCCTGACGTTGTGCGGTGAATGCAAGTCCCGCTCTCACTGGTAGATCTTCCCATGCTTGACTTCCAAGTCCACTGATGATCACGGTCAGTAGGACCTGTAAAAAAGGTCAATTTTATTTTTGATACTCTATAGGCTTATCCATAATATTTGATAATTCTGTTGCTTGTCCTTTAGATCTTAAACTATAGGTTTTACTTCCTCCTTCAGTCAAATCGGCCACTGCACCTTCTTCCTGCTCCACGTGCAAGCTCTGCACACTTGGAATACTTTCCTCTGTTTCCTGCTGCAATTGTGAGGCATTTCCTTCTCCCGCCCTTTTTACGTCTAAAATATCTCTCAGTTCATAATCCTGCACTTCCTCTGGTGGCAGAGCACCTTCATGAATGGGATATGCTTTCCGTACATTACCATTCATTGTCTCGTCTACATTATCTTCATGGGCTAGCCTGACCCTGTCTGTGTGAACTTTCATGACTCTTCCCGTGTTTATGTCTACCAGTTTTACTATCACATCATTAATTTTCCCTTTTACTCTAAAAGGTCCATCATATAGGGGTTGAAGTTTCTTAGGCTCTCCTGGCTTGGGAATCTTTCGTACATAAACCCAATCTCCTGTACGAATCTCTTTTACTTTTGCTCTCGATGTCTGTTGCTTCTCCATGACCTCTTGACTTTCCTCAATGTACCTTAAACACCTCCTAAAGGTACGATTAGCCTTAATGGCCATTTCATTTTTATAGTTATCCAGATCATAGCAGATCGGTTCCTGTTTTACGACATCATACGGGACACCAGGGTCCCTGAGGAACATGAGGTAGAATGGGGATTCCTTCAACACTCTGTGATATGCTGCGTTATATGCCCATGTGGCAAAGCACAACATTCAATCCCATATTTGCGGATTATCCTCTACTAAACTCCTTAAGTACTTTATTACTGTGGCATTGGCTCTTTCAATCACCCCATTGGCAGACGGGTGATACGCTGTTGTTGTTGTACTTTTTGTCTCTAGCAACTCAGCCATCCCTTTAAGAGTGGCATTGACGAACTCTGTTCCTTGGTCTGTGACCATCCAGCGAGGTTCTCCATGAACACACACTACATTTTTAACGAACGCTCTGGCAACCTCATCAGCAGTTTTCGTGCGAAGCGGGACGGCTATCAAATATCGTGTCATCACATCTATTACTGTCATAATATATTTATATCCCTCCTCACTTGGATTTATGGGGCCGATCAAGTCCATATGAATTCTCTCAAAGGGTACTCCTACCCTAGGGTATCACTGCAACGGCGCCGGGGCGTCCCCCGACGGCTTGAAGCGGTTGCAGGTAAGGCACGCCTTGCAATAACTCTCAACATCTCTACTCATCCGTGGCCACCAACAAAATCGCTTTAGTCTTTCAAGAGTTACTTTGATTCCTCCATGACCTACAGTAGGTAATTTATGAGCTATCTCTAGAGCACTCTGTTTGCATTCGTCAGGAGTTACGACTTGTTTTAGACTCTCATCATACTCATTGGTATCGTAATGATAGAGTAATCCATCTTCAACTATGAACTCACTAGTACTAACTCCTAGTGTTCTGTGTGCATCTTTAATTTCTTCTCTAGTCACTTCTATTGCTCCATCTCGTAAACACTGAAGATATTGCTCCTTCATTCTTTTATACAATGGATGCGCATCCTGTCTGGGTCTCACTACCGACTCTCTCCATCTTATTATGTCTCTCTCTCTATCTTCATCGATCCTGGATATTTGATATTCTTCTTTTTCGTACTCGCTATCATCATCATCATCATCATCATCTCTGGTTCTCTCTCTTACCTTTGGTTTTGTACCCGTAACTGCGAGAACTCTGTCCTCCTATAACACTTGACCTCGAAGTCTAGATAAGGCATCTGCTACAACATTATCTTTGCCTGCCGTATAGGTTATGTTAATGTCATACTCGGCAACCAAAAGTTGCCACCTAGCAATCCGTCCACTATGGCAAAGTTGTTTTCAGCAGCCAGACCAGGGGTCTATGATCCACACGAAGCTCTACCTCGTAACCCAATACTAAGCTCCTATTTACCTGGAGACCATATACTATAGCCAAAGCCTCTCTCTCTATAGTGCTATACTTCACTTCAGCAGAGTTTAACCGTCGGCTAAAATAAGTAATAGGCCGTAAATGACCTGCGTCATCTTCCTGCTGTAATACTCCTCCTATAGCAGAAGAAGCGTCTGTAGTCAGCACAAATTTCTTAGTGAAGTCTGGAAACTGCAAAGTTACTCCTTCAAGCAACTCGTGTTTCAGTGTTTGAAACACAGTCTCTGCTTCAACACTCCATTGTATCGGGGTGTTATCTCTCTTTTTATTCTTTCTACCACCTGTCAATTTAATGAGTGGCCCAGCCTTCTCAGCGCAACTCTGAATATACCGTCGGTAATAATTAGTCATTCCGAGGAAGGACTGCAATTCACAGACAGTTTTGGGAGTGGCTATATCACGAATAGCATTCACCTTTTGGGGTTGTGGTTTTATGCCTGTGGCACTAACAACATGTCCCAAATAGTCCACTTCTGACTTTAAAAAGTGACACTTGGATAACCTTAGAGAAAGATTTACATCACTTAATCTTCCCAGCACTATATCTAGATTCTTTAAATGTTCCTCCCAAGTCTCACCCTGAATGATTATGTCATCCAGGTACACATGTGTGATGGAGCGCGTAAGCCCAATCAACACATGGTTAATCACTCTCTGAAACGCAGCTGGCGCTTCCTTTAGTCCAAAGGGAAGCACATTGTACTCCCAGTGACCTTCAGGAGAGGAAAAGGCTGTCTTTTCCTTACAATCCTCTGTTAATGGTATATGATGGTACCCCTGACGGAGGTCCAAACAGCTAAAGTAACGACTATTTCCCAGCTGTGCAAAGATGTTCTGAATTAACGTTAGGTAGAGGGAATCGATCCTCTCTGATATTAGCATTCAGCTTTCTAAAATCCAAACATAATCTCAATCCGCCCTCTTTCTTAGCTATAGGCACCAGGGGTGCGTTGTAAGGACTTCGGGAGGGTCGTATAACTCCTTGCTCCAACATAGTTTTCAGGCTTTCCTTAACCTCCTCATGATACTTTACCGGTATAGGATAAGGTTTTCTATAAGCTACTTCCGGGGTCACCGTTATTATTTCATGATAGTAGTAAGGGGTTACATTCAAAGGTTCATCCTCCAATGCGAACACTGTCGGATATTTCATTATCAGCACTCTCAGAGCTTCATTCTCCTTTCTCATCAAATGTGGGGAAAACATACTATCAACTAAGGCAAACAGTCTCTTCGTTCGTGCTCTCTCAGTCCCTCTAGTCTCTCGCATCATAACTCCTGATACAATTTCTCCTAGGCCTTTTTGTTTATTCTCATTTATATCCCACAATACTCTACCACACGGCCTTATATGACCCAGACATGTACCTCCTTTGAGTTCGATCCTGTCCGGACTAGGATTGACGAACCTCACCTTAAAATGAAATCGCGATTTCTCTCGTGCCTTCTCTACTCTCGTTAACTCTTCTCGTTCTGGGATCCCAGCTTTCTCCTGTAATAACACTAATCCTGGACACAATGTAGATGCCAACATGTTTCCTTCCTGAGGTTCAAAGATAGCCGCTTCGCTTGACCGCATTCTTACCTCTAAAATGACGGTACCGCAAGTCCAAGGACCTAGCTCCGTACTCGTCGGTATCACAGCTTTTGCTACCTCTACGTCTGCTTCTGACTCGCTGTTCACTGGTGCCGCTCCTTTATACTCTAGAGGGACAATATTCACAGATTCTCCCTCTATATACAAGGTTAGCGGATTCGTTAGTAACTCCATCCTAGTATGGAGCATAAAATCCATCCCAAGCAACATGGGTGCTGGCAAGCCTAAGCTTCCTACTATAATAAAAGTATGAGCATACCACTTATTTCCAATCCGAAGTTCAACCTTTATAGTTCCATCAGTCAATATTTCATCTCCACTTACGTTAAATAATTTAACCGTTTCCTCTGATGCCCAGTCATCTTGCTCAACGCTCCTTTTTAACTGTTGATATATTTCTCTCGTAATCAACGACCTAGCAGCTCCTGTGTCAATCAAGGCTAAGACACTTTCATCTAGGCCTTTCACATTCACCACCATTGCGACTAACTTCTCGTAGCCCACGAGTGAGGTGATCGGAATTGGGTCGGCGTTTTTTTTTTCTTCTGAGTCCAAGGTACTGCACCTGACTGTCTTTCACCTGACGCCTGTCCCCATGGATCACTTCTCCCTCTTCCTCTATTATCTTCTCTTTCCCACTCTTGCGCTTTCCTTCTAGCTACCCAACACTGTCATGCCTGGTGACCAGGTTTATTGCAGTGATAACATCTTCCTGGCTGATTACTAGTAGCGCCTGTCTGACTAGAGGTAGGAAACTTCCAGTTGCAGTCTCGAGCATTATGACCTTTACCGTGGCAGTAATAACACTCAGCCATAGGGCAATTCTTAGTAACGTGTCCTGTCTTTTTGCATGAATAGCAAGTAATAGGTGGAGGGGCACCCCCTCTTACTCCTTGAGCTCCACCACTTTTGAGGCCAGTGCGAGGTTTCGGCTTTTCTGTCGTCACTGCATTTATATTTGGTTTATTTTTCTCTGTCCTCTCTAACAATTTTAACTTGGGGTGTGTTTCTGCATACCTTAGCATGGCTGCCAAGATCCTATAAGGGTCGTCACGCTCCACATCGCTCAACATGTCTTGCACCTCCGGCGGTACACTCTTAAGTAACGCTCCTGCGGCTACTTTGTCAACTACATCTTCATGACCTGGCTCTACCTCATTCGCTTGAGTACTCAAAGTCTCAAGACGTACACAAAATTGGTGAAACGTCTTCAGGGGAGACCGAACAGCAGATCCCAGTTCACTTAAAAGTGTACTGACTCGTGCATCAGTAGGATAAATTCTTTAAAATTCAGCTTTCACAGCTGTCCAATCCGCACCGACTTTCTTAGTCGTATTGAGGAGATGTGAATAAGCAGCGTCTATACTATGCGTTTTAGCTAGCTCTAATCAACCTTCATCAGTCCAAAGTGGTCCCACTGTCATATCATCTATAGTTTGTAACCAACGCCTCGCGCTTTTGATGCATCTGTATTGAGGGAAATCCGGCGATATTACCTCTCCACCACAAAAATAAGGAAGACCCGTTATCTAAGCATAATTATTTATGGCGTTGCCAGTTAGAGTCTGGCTCAATTTGTCGGCAAGATTCTGCAAAGGGTCCACGGCAGCGGCCGCACCTCCTACTGGAGAGTGTGATCTACTCATGTTAACTTCTCTAACTCCCCCAAAATAATCTAACAAATGATCAGAAAAAGCGGAGTCACACCGGGGTGGGGGTTGAATACGAAGATTCGCGAGGTACTGATGTAATGCTTCCTCTGATGCGCACCTACGTAATCTAAACCACGCTTCAGGACTCTGTATTAAACCACGAGACACTGGGGATGGAGAACGTGGAGGGCTTAGGGGACCAATATTCATAACAAGTCTGAATAACAGTTTTTTTCACCTTAGAATCCCACCGCAGCTGTCACAAGTATGTCGTGCCCCACTTGCTTACTCAACTTAAGTTACACTTGGTAGCGCTGGATAGGCACAAGTGGGGAACCCGACACAACACTTCAAGTAATCACAAATCCATTTAAGGCCGGCGTTACGTGGGAGCGTCTCTTTTCCTTATTAGGAGGAAGGGATTCTAGGGTTACTCAAACTAATTTTCTCCTTTGTGTTTATCTACAAATTATATACAATTTATACACTAAGTCAAAACAATCAACTGACTTGGTCCACTCAATGAACTCCAGTTATACACCTACTTTATAAGTATACTCTTCAATAAAACTATTAAATCATGCCACCTTACAATGGTAATCAACAGTACAACTAAGTTCCATCAAACAAGTAACAGTTCCCGAATATTATTACTCGTCACTGAAGTTAATACTCTCTCTTACTAAAATAAAACCAAGAGTAATATGGTTAAATACAAGGTAATACTAAAGGTAATATTCTCTTACACATTGGGTAATACTAAGAACGATACTCTAGCACACTATAATCTCACCCTAGCATTTTATTACTAGTACATTAATCTCTGTAACATTTTATTCTAGTTTCACTTCGCCTCAATTTATTTCAATATATTTCTGCAAAATTAATATCACTCTTTAACACAGTCGTATACCCTAATTCAATACTTCTCCATAAAAACACTTAACTTTATATAATCGTTGTTCCTTTCACCATTGAGCAATTAAGGTATTTTAACAATCATACAAACTATCTGGCCCATCCTGTTACACCCTACCACGAGTCTACAGTATACTCTCAATATTCTTCACAGTGTATTTCATTTTCTTCTCTTTTTCTTTTTCCCTCTCTCAGCTCCACTTTCCTCTAAGTTCTCTAACACGAAAATCTACTCACTGATACCGTAGAGTACCAAAACATCACCAGTCTCCGTCGTGGTAGGGCGCTTCAGGCGGCCTTCTAGCTAAGCTCTTCCCGAGTCCTTCTCGAGTCTTTGCCCTCTCAGCTTGTTCTAACTCCCAGCCCTCTGCCTTTCCCTCAGGCAAAGTACAGAGGCCGGAAGTGGGCGTGTATTCTATAGATATTAGGACACATGCCACTCCACTGGGTCGCACCCAGCTCGCTAATCTAGTGTAGACAGTACAAGGCTATGACAGTTCATTCACTTTTCATTTTTCATTATTCACCATTCACTGATCTGCGGCTTCTTCCATCTTTTCAAGGTGCCGCAGGTAACGATATTTGTCACGTAACGTTTTTCGATATCCTTTATCCCTTACTGACTGTTGTGGATGACGTGGTTGTGGTATGGGTGGTTGTGGTTGGATGGTGGGTGAGTCAACCACGTCGTCAGCATTATCGTTGTCTTCCGTATGGCTGTAGTTGTTGCCGCAGCTTGCTGTGCGGCGACAAACCTAAGGAAAGCAGAAGCATCAACTCTAGGAATTGTGGATAAAGTAAATGCACTAGAAGGTAACAATACACTATTCCAACACTTCTCAGTGATCATGGAACATACTGACTTAATAATACTATAGCTGGACAACACCAGGGCTCAGTATCAGTCTTTCATGAAAGGAATTGCTAATGCAGGTAACGGAAAGATCACTATTAATTTACTACCCATTCACAACCTCAGGCAAATCATTAATCAAGGCATACATAAGCATGGTTTGAAACCTTTGTTTGAGGAAAGAAATTTAATGTTATATTATCCATACTTGGAAGCAACACTGACAACAACATCAGTAGTAGTCCATGTACCGTTCGTAACAGATGACTTTTTCACAGTCTATCAAATGTACCCTTTTCCTTCTAAGAAAGATGACTCATTAGTCACCATCAACATCAAAACAGAAGTCATCATGGTTTCCGAGAAACAGGACGTCGTAGCTTTCACTAGTGACAGAGCAATGGAACACAAATGTCGCACATCATTAAATGCATTTCACCTTTGTCCTGCGTACATCTTCACGTTTCAGCCAGCTGAGACAGTCCCTTGTGAAATGGCTATCATAAAAAATCATGACATCCCTCATCATTGCAACTTCACATTTGCACCAGATAAACTCATTCATTATCAATGCATTGGACATTCACAGTTCTTCTACTTCACTCAAAATACATCAGTTTTTGTGACCTGCCCAGGTACATCCCCAGCCCATACATCAGCATCCGGTTTATACATCTCACCAGATTACTGTGCAGTCCTGACACATACATTATCCACCTTGCCCACTAAAAACGGTCCCGGCAGCAGCAGGAGCAACACCTCTTCCCCACTCTAGTGAATAGTGGGACTACTGCTTCTGCTATACAGCAGATCCGCTTCCTCCGGCCGAAGGATCCCCGACGTTATGGAGGAGTGGACACGATTGTTGCCATGTGCATCGCGACGGTGAAGGCTTTCTGTGGTGATGACAAGGAGGTGCTGCTTGTTCTTCTCCCCCAGATTTTTTAGAAGAACGGGCTGCCACACCTTGTCATCCCTCAGAGCTTCGCTCGTGATGCGCGGCCTGCCCTTCGTCAGGAGCGTCCCTCCACCATGCTGCGGCCTTCCAAACCTCGCACTACACCGCGACGAAGGCTGCAGCTCTACGGTCCTCTGAACAGAGCAAGTACCTCCACCACCACTATTTCTGCTCCGCCCCTGGACGCCGCGCCCTTGCCTACCGTGTCAATGGACGCCACACCCACCACTGACCAACGCCCGCCGTCAGCAGCTACAAGGAGGACCGCCTCTCCCGAGCCTTCCATCCTTCGGGACGAGGATGACGTCGCCCCTCCTTCACCACCACCAGCTGCTGTCGTTCGGGCCGCCACTCCTGAGGGTGCACCTGCGGCAGACCTCCAGGCCACTGCGGAGGCTCCTGCATCTTCGTCGCCTCCTCCTGCACCCAGGAAGAAGAAGAGGAAGGGGAAGAAATCAAGGCCGCTTCCAGCCGAGAAGATGGAGACAGACTTTCCATGTCTCCCACCCTCTCCTCCTCCCCCTTCCACTTCCTCTGCCGACCTCCAGCCTTCTCATGACTCCAGCCTCGACCCTGCCACGCCCATTGACATCCCCTGTGAGGCCATCCACCGGACCGTTATGGCTAATCTGGCGGCAGCCGGTGTCCTCAGACCTTATTCTTCCTATTTTCAAAATTCTTAAGCATAGCTTTTTAGCTACCTTTGTTGTTTTTCTTTCACCCATAACTCTTACGGGCTCTCCACCCTGAGCCTGTGTCACACTCGTGTGAAAAATCTTTTCATCATCATCATCAGCTGCTGCTATACGGCGCTCATTGGCTGCCATCAGATCCGCTTCCTGATTGGCTGGCGTCCGATCCTCTTTCTTATTGGAGGGCACTTGATCTGGTAATCTATCGATTCCAGTTGTTGTTGTTGTTGGACTTCATCCAGCAGTGGTGGCGGCAACATCATCTCTCCTCTCTCACCATGGCCTCATCTGCTGCTGCCTACGACCCGTTGAGGGGGGCAAACAATAGCAGTACTGGGCCTGATGGAGGAGAGTTAATTCAAGGAACTGTGAAGTGGTTCAGCGTAGGGGCGGCGTACGGGTTCATTCGGCGCCAGGACACTGGTGCTGATGTATTCGTACATAGCTCTGGCATCGCTGCTCCCTCTGCACAGTGCCCCTTGCTCTCTTTAGCCAAGGGTGAGACGGTCGAGTTTCACGTCGTCCAGACGTCGAAGGGTCCCGAGGCTAGGCATCACTGGGCCGGGAGGTGCTGCTGTGAAGGGCGTTGCTCCTTCACGGCGGTGCCCCTTGGCTCGTGGTGGCCGGCTGAAGGATCCCCGACCTTTCGGAGGAGTGGATACGATTGTCGCCATGTGCATCGCAACGGCGAAGGCTTTCTGTGGTGGTGACAAGGAGGCGCTGCATGTTCTTCTCCCCCAGATTTTTGAGAAGAACGGGCTGCTGCGCCTTGTCATACCTCAGAGCTTCGCTCATGATGCGCGGCCTGCCCTTCGTCAGGAGCGTCCCTCCACCATGCTGCGGCCTTCCAAACCTCGCACAGCACCACGACAAAGACTGCAGCTCGACGCTTCTCTGACGAGAGCAAGTACCTCCTCCACCACTACTTCTGCTCCGCCCCTGGACGCTGCGCCCTTGCCTACCGCGCCAATGGACGCCACACGCACCACTGACCAATGCCCGCCGTTAGCAGCCTCGAGGAGGACCGCCTCTCCCGAGCCTTCCATCCTTCAGGACGAGGATGACGTCTACCCTCCTTTACCACCACCAGCTGCTGTCGTTCGGGCCGCCACTCCTGACGGTGCTCCTGCGGAAGACCTCCAGGCCACTGTGGAGGCTCCTGCATGTCCGTCGCCTTCTCCTGCACCCAGGAAAATGAAGAGGAAGGGGAAGAAATCACGGCTTCCAGCCGAGGAGATGGAGACAGACTTTCCATGTCTCCCACCCTCTCCTCCTCCCCCCTCCACTTCCTCTACTGTTCACCAGGACTTCCAGCCTCAGGACTCCAGCCTCCAGCCTTCTCATGACTGCAGCCTCCAGCCTTCTCATGACTCCAGCCTCGACCCTGTCAAAAGACGTCTCATGCCTTCTGACTATGGAGACATCACCCAGGCCGTTCTCGCTAAATTTCGGGAAGCCGGTCTCCTCAGACCTCATACATATTTTCATCACTCTTAAGCACATCATCTTCATCATCGGCGTTTCCCCCCGTACGGGCTCTCCACCCTGAGCCCGAGCCACACCCTTGTGGCGAATCTTATCATCATCATCATCTGTTGTTGTTGTTGAGATTGATAGACTTCGTCCAGCAGCAGTTCATTCGGCGCCAGGACAATAGTGCTGATGTATTCGTACATCGCTCTGGCATCGCTGCTCCCTCTCCACAGTGCCCCTTGCTCTCGTTAGCCGAAGGCGAGACGGTCATGATCCACATCGTCCAGACGCCGAAGGGTCCCGAGGCTAGGGGCGTCACCGGGCCGGGAGGTGCTGCTGTGAAGGGCATTGCTCCTTCACGGCGGTACTCCTCGGCTCGTGGTGGCCGGCCGAAGGATCCCCGACGTTATGGAGGAGTGGACACGATTGTCGCCATGTGCATCGTGACGGCGAAGGCTTTCTGTGGTGGTGACAAGGAGGCGCTGCATGTTCTTCTCCCCCAGATTTTTGAGAAGAACGGGCTGCTGCGCCTTGTCATACCTCAGAGCTTCGCTCATGATGCGCGGCCTGCCCTTCGTCAGGAGCGTCCCTTCACCACGCTGCGGCCTTCTAAACCTCGCACTACACCGCGACGAAGGCTGCAGCTCGATGCTCCTCTAAACAGAGCAAGTACCTCCACCACCACTACTTCTGCTCCGCCCCTGGACGCCGCGCCATTGCCTACCGCGCCAATGGACGCCACACCCACCACTGACCAACGCCCGCCGTCAGCAGCTTCAAGGAGGACAGCCTCTCCCGAGCCTTCTATCCTTCGGGACGAGGATGACGTCCCCCCTCCTTCACCACCACCAGCTGCTGACGTTCGGGCCGAGACTTCCACTCCTGACGGTGCACCTGCAGAAGACCTCCAGGCCACTGTGGAGGCTCCTGCATCTCCGTCGCCTCCTCCTGCACCCAGGAAAAAGAAGAGGAAGGGAAAGAAAGCAAGGCTACTTCAAGCCGAGGAGGTGGAGACTGACTTTCCTTGACTCCCACGCTCTCCTCCTCCCCCTTCCACTTCCTCTCCCGTTCACCAGGACTTCCAGCCTCAGGACTCCAGCCTCCAGCCTTCTCAGGACTCCAGCCTCCAGCCTTCTCAGGACTCCAGCCTCGACCTTGACTCGCTCATTGATCCTCATGCCATCGCCCAGAATATTATTGATAAACAAAAGGCCAGTAATCTTTTCACACATCCTCATCAATATTATCAAAATTATTAAGCATAGCATTTTAGCTACCCTTGTTTTCTTTTTGAATTTGACTCTTACGGGCTCTCCACCCTGAGCCCGTGCCACACCCGTGTGGCGAATCTAATCATCATCATCATCATCATCATCGGTTGAGACTCGCAGTCCATCTCCCACCGAGACAATACCTCCACCGCGCTCTCGGTGGGACCAGCTCACTGCGGCAGTCTTTCCACTGGGGGGGATGGGCCTGTTGCTTTACGGAGCAGCCCTGTCCGCCACCATAAGGTTGAGGGTCACCACTTTACCCTCCCTCTTCCAGGACCGGGGCTAACCCTCCCACCACTGCGACGGGCCTTCCCCCCTGGGCCTCCACCTGCTGCTGGGGAGCTGGGCGAGCGGGGGCATTGTCGGGGCGGCACCACTGCAGCTCGTCGGCGCCCGACCATTGGCGCCGCGACCACTCTGCTCTCTCGCCCCGCCCTGCCCCCCACCCCCCGCCAGCGTCTTCTGCTGCCATGCAGAGGACGGCCCCCTGTTTATTGCCATCCTCTGACGGGCTCTCCACCCTGAGCCCAGTCTTCCTACGGGAGGAAAATCTCACCAACCAACCAACCAACCAACCGGTGGCGGCAGGGACTCTCAGTCCAGCAGCTGTAGGAGCAACACCTGCTTCCCGCTCTCGCTTCAACTGAGCTGTGACAGTGGCTTGCACCCGATCTAGGCCCTGATTGTTTAGCCTAGACTGCTGGAGAGCTTCTCCCCTTTGTTAGTGTGTTTGTTTGTTTGCTTGTTTATTCTCGGCCTGCCGGTAGTGTCTCTCACCGTAGTACGACGCCGAACCCTGAAGGGGTGCCGCAGGGCACTTTCATGAAGGGGGGCCTTTAGGGCCTGGTTATAGGAGGCGGTGAGGGCGGCAACCTTCTGTTAGGGCTAGGGTTAGGCAAGTCCCTCACGGGGCAGTGACGGGGCTTCCCTCGACGCCATTTAGAGGGCGGGGAGTCTCCCCCTGGTCACTGTAGGACCTTCGTTGGCCGAGTGTGTGTGTGAGTGTGTGTGTGTGTGTGTGTGTGTGTGTGTGTGTGTGTGTGTGTGTGTGTTTTTAGTTTATTCTAACTTGTTGGGGCTGTCTAGAGATTCAATTTGCACAGCAAATTGGTTCTGTGACTGCCGTAATTTAGTTACTATAAACTAAATTTTTTGTCTACCAGCTGCCAGCCTATATTCAGTTTATTCTAACTTGTTAGGCCTGTTTCTAGGAATTAATTTGCACAGCATTTTAGTTCCGGGACTGCCCTAATTTAGTTTCTTTAAACTGAATATTCTGTTTGCCTGTCTTATTTTATTTATTTTCCCTTGCCTGTGTCTGTCCTCAGTGTGCTGATTTATTTATAAATTTGTTCACACCGATAGATACAGTGAGGGGGAAATTAAATAAATACCTTTTTGCTATTGTTGAAATGCGAGTTGGTGCTCGCCTCATGCTATGAGGGGGGCATGCGCTCCCAGGCCCCAGGGGCCAGCCCATCCCCCCCCCCCCCTCCAAATCCCCCCCCCCCCAGACAAGTACCGGGGCGAAGCGAGAGCGTAGGCTCTCATCCAGCAGCTCCTCCTCGTCTTTCACTGCTGCCTCCCCCACTGCTTCCAAGACTGTCCCACAGTATGCTGCTCCCACCACGTCCTCCTCCACACGAGCTGTGAAGGTTGCCCGGATTCACGAGGCCATGGACAGCATTTCTCCTGCCTCAGCTCACACCAACACGCCGGGCTCCCATGTTTCCCCCCATGCACTGCACAGCTCCTCTACCACTATCAAGGTGCCCTCCCGCGATTGCGCCGCTAGGGCACCCCTGACGGTCACTTCTGCTCCCATGGAGACTGCCCTGTCTGGCACCTCGCCAGCCCCTACTGCTACCACTGCTGCTGCTGGCCCCGGCGATGAGGGCTGGATCACTGTTTCACGCAAGAAACAACGAGCAATTCAGGGAAACGAATCGCTCCCGGCAATACGCTCGGCTGCCCCTCAGAGGCCCCCACCTGCTCCACGCCCTTCAGTCTCAGTTCGGCCCCCGCCACCACCATCCTCCGACTTCCCGGCCTTTCGTGTCTCACTTCAACCGGGTTTTGCCACCAGCTACGGCGCAGTCCAAGCCCTCGAAAGTCAATTTCGGGGGCTGGCTATCACCAACCGCTACGGCCGCGACGACAGCTGCGTGCTGATACCGCTGAACGAGGTGTCGTATCAACGACTGAAGGAGCTAGTGGAGGACAAGGCCCCTCCAATAAAGATCGTCGAGCTGCAGCAGGGGGGACCGTCTCTCCAAGGCCAATGTCATGGGCTACCCAAGGCGCATGCCAGTGGAGATCCTCCTGCAGCACCCTCTAGTGGAGGAGGCAAAGCGCTGCCAAAACCAGCGCACGAGGAAAGAAACTCTGCAGGTCACTGTTACCCTGAGGGGCCCTCTGGTGCCTTCCCTCGACCTGGGCAACTGGGGGGTTTTCCACCTGTGCCCCTACACGCCAGAGCCACTTCGGTGCTACCGCTGCCAGAGGTATGGCCACCACAGGGCCAACTGCCAGCGTCCCCCAGTATGCGGCGTTTGCAGCGGCGGCCACGACACGGAGCGGTGTCTGGCCAAACTCAAGGCCAAGGAAGCAGTGACCTCCCGCTGCCCCAACTGCTCAGGGAAACACCATGCTTGGCACCCCAGCTGTCCAGCCAGAACACAGAGGGTCCTGCAAGGGTGGGAGAGACAGGTAGCATGGGTGCGGAGCCAACAGGCTGACAGCCTCACTCCTGCCCCTCCTGGTACTTTCATATGGGGGCAACAGCGCCGCCCCACGGAGCAGAGCTCTCCAGTACGAGAGGCAGAATTCCCTCCTCTGCCAACCATGCAGAGCTTGCCTCCGTGCAACAGTACAGTAGTCCCTCCACCGCCTGCTGTCATCCAGGGCGTCACCACCGCGGAGATACACTGTCCAGGCTCGCCACTGCAGCATCCACCAGCAGAGATCACTTCCAGCCCCCCTCAGGCCCCCACTCAGCAGGAGCCCCTCTTTTCCATGACAGAGCTCCGCGTCATAGCGATGCAGATTGCGGAAACCATAGCCGATGGCCTCAAAGAACATCTAGGGATCACACGCCCCATAGCCCCTGTCACAGCCGCTATCGACAGGATTATCAATCAGGCCTTGACGGAGAAGCAAAACAGGGTACAGAACAGCGTCCCTCAGCCTACTCCCAGGCCCCCACCCCCCACAGGAACTACCAGACCCTTACCGCGGAGGGCAACTCGTCCAACTCGGAGGGCACGGCCCCAATCCACTGCTGCCTCACCCCAGCAGGTTCAAGTCCCTCGTTGCCATCCCCGTCCACCAGAGCAAGTGCCGGTACCAGTGGCAGCCAACACGGTGGTCGAGGCCCTGCACTCCGTCCCGGGCAACAGCCCCCCACCTCCCAAGACACGCGAGCCGACCCTGGATACCTCCGCCTAGTTCAGTGGAACTGTCTGAGGATCAGGCGCAAACTCCCCCTACTGCAGGAGGCTGTTTCCAGGGATCAACCCACGTCTTCCTCCTGCAGGAGACTCTACTCCCTGACAATACCTCTCTTCGGCTTCCTGGATACACCTCCCACCTCCTCCCTTATGAACGTGGAGACACACGAGGTTGTGCCATACTTGTTCAGGATCACATCCCCCACACCGTCTGTGGCGCCCTGCCTTTTTGTGGACGAGGTGTTGAGGTCCAAGGTGTTGTGTTACACCTGGCATCAACCACACTAACTGTGTACAACGTCTATAAAAGCCAGGGGGGCACTCTCGATGTGGGAGAGCTGTTCTCTCAAGCTGCCTCGGGTCCCGTCTTTATCGGGGGCGACTTTAATGCCCATCATGATTTTCTTGCGTCGCCCATTCCATCCAACGAGGCAGGACGGCACATCTCACTCGTTCTCGAGGAGATGGAAGGTGTATCTTTACTAAATAATATTCATGAACCCACCCACATTCGGGGAGGGCGCCTTGATCTTTCATTCATTTCCACCCCCTTTGCCGGCTCGGCGCAGTGGTCACTACACCCGCGCTTAGCCAGCGATCACTTCGCTATTCAGGTCAGGCTGCCACTCGTGCCCCTCACCCCCCCCCCTCCACCACCAAGGTGGGACCTCTGCAAAGCCGACTGGGCTGCCTTTGCCAAAGCCCTTACCACCATTTTCGAGGCCTCTCCTCCCACCACCGACCTCGACGATAGAACAAATCAAGTTGCCAGTGCTTTTGCACAGGCCGCCTCCCTCACCATCCCACTGCGGCGACCATCCGCGAGGCGATACCGGGACGGCTGGATCTACTGCGACAGGGTCAGGGAACTAAACCACAGACTTAACGCAGCAAGCAAGCAGTACCGGCGGCGCCACACTTCTCCGCACCGCCGACACCTCGCTGCCGTTACGCAACATATTGTGTCTGAGAAACGCCGCATCAAGGAGGAGGCGTTGATCAGTTGGTGCAGGACTTTGGACTCTCACTCCTCTCTCAGTGAGATGTGGAGGAGAGTCCGGTCCATCTCTGATCCACGTCCCCCCTGTCCGCCCTCTCACCCTGACCCAGCCGCTGATGCCAGCCATCTCGCACAGCACTTCGCTGACCGATCCGCCTCCCACAACCTCCCGCAGTCCGTTCGAGTCAAGCAGGAGCAGATGTCTACCTCCCGTCTTGCAGCAATTCAGGCTGCCAGTGAAAGGCCTGACCCTGCTGATGTACCCTTCACCAGCAGGGAACTCCATAAAGCACTGCAGCACAGAGGAGACACTGCTCCGGGGCTCGACGGGCTAACCTATTCTCTGCTTTCACATGCTGGAGATTGTGGGAGTGATCGTCTTCTTGATTTGCTCAATCTCTCGTGGTCTGCGGGCCGCCTACCAAGGTCATGGAAGACAGCCATCATCCACACGATCCCTAAGCCTCGCGACCCCTCCGCCATGCGCCCCATCTCCCTTCTTAGCTGTGTTGCTAAGACGGCGGAGAGGGTTGTGCGAGCTCGCCTTTCCTGGCGCCTGGGCCCGCTACACCCGAGGATTTTCGCCTATCACCAAGGCAGGAGTGCCACCCACTGCCTTGCATCCTTCCTCGGGGAGCTCAGAGGGGGAAGGGGAATAGCTGTCTTCCTTAACCTCGAGAAGGCCTTTGAACTGGCCAGCCCGGTTTTCATCCAGGCTGCTCTAGCTGCCAGAGGCATAGAGGGTAAACTACTAACGTGGGTGGGAGATTTCTTCACTGACCGCCAAGCTGGGGTTAGATTTCAGGGGCATCTTTCCCCGTTCTTTCACCACAGCAACGGCACGCCTCAGGGGAGTGTTTTAAGCCCACTGCTTTTTAATGTCTTGGTGGAGGGACTTCTGTCCATCGACTATGGACACGGGGTTACTCTACTCTGCTATGCCGATGACTTGGCCCTAGCATTCACAAGGAGGGACTGCTATGCCCAAGCCATCTCCGCCCTTCCCAAACTTCATGCTAAGTGTACAGAGCTGGGCTTGAAAATCAACTTTGACAAGACCAAATGCTTGCCATTCGGCTTACTCCCCCCTGAATTCCCATTGTCGCTTGGTGGCCACCAGCTCTCAATTGTCACTCTCCACCAATATCTTGGGGTCTGGTTTGACAGTGGCCTGACCTTTGCTAAACATGTCAAATACCTGAGGGAGCGTGCTGCCACCCGCACTGCTGCTCTACGGTATCTCTCACGACGCAGCCTAGGGGCATCCTTTACTGTCCTAAGAACGTTTTACATACATGCTATCCGTTCGCTTGTTGACTACAGCGCTATTTGCCTGACTGGCCTTGCCCCCCCATCCACAAGGTCGCTTGAGGTTCTGCAAAACGATGCCCTGAGGATCATGTTGGGAGCTCCTCCTTGGACCCGAATTGCAAACCTAAGGGCTGAGAGTGGTTTACCATCCTTGGAGCATCACATTGCTCTCCGGGCAGCAGTTACCACCCTCCAGCTTGTCCAGCGCCGACCACATCTGCCTGTATCAGCCCTTCTCAGGCGCCTCTTGAGCCGTCCACCTGACCCCCGTCCAGAGCGTGATTGGGCCCGCTCCACTGCTGCCTTAGTGCACAGCCTGGAGGCTGCCCCTGACATCTGTATTGAACCTGACGCTCCCTGCCCCGGATACTCTGATCCGCCACCATGGGCTCACCTTCCCTACACTATACTCTGCCCCACCGTAGCTCACCCACGTTCGTCCATCCCTGCCCTTCTTCGTCAGGAGAGCCTTAGCAGGGTGGCTGCTCTTGACTCCCCTGACTCTGCCACGTACTACACAGACGGATCTGTGTGTTCTGATGGCTCTGCCGGGTCAGAAAATTTGTCCTGGGACATCATATTGAATCATGGCGACTCTCCCCAGGTGTCTCTGCCTTCCAAGCAGAACTGGTCGCAATTCTCGGGGCATTACGCCATGCACAACTCCACCAACAACGGTGGGTCATCATCCACACAGATTCCATGTCATCCCTTCAGGGGCTGCGCTCATCTTCCTGCACCAATAACATCTCACTCCTAACTGAGATTTACTCAGTTGCCTCCCTCCTAACCAGCAGAGGTGCCAACATCACCCTACACTGGATTTCGGGGCATGTTGGGATTCTCGGTAATGAGCGGGCTGATGCCGCTGCACGCTCAGCTTGCTCTCTCCCGGGAATTACATTCCCACTCCGCCCCAGCACCTCTAACACTATTGCCACTTTGGCTGGAAGTATTGGCAGGCTGTCCCGTGAGTATCACGAACTGTGTGTCGCAGAGGGCTCTCGATCTGCCATGTGGTATGCCACTGCCACTACACATCAACCGCTCCTGCCCCCACCAGGCCTGCCCAACTACCTTGTAGTACGGCTCCGGCGATTATGTTTGGGGTATCCTTGTCACAGCCAGATTGCCGGAGTCGCACCTGAGCCAGTCCCCATTGTCTCGAGAGGGCTGAAGCTGAAAAGCCCTTAATCCACTACATACTTCACTTCCCAGCCACTGCCCGGCTCAGATCCAGCACTCATGCCGGCTTTGTTCGGTCTGATTTAGAATTCATCGATGCAGCCGGCATTATTGCTCACTCCGCCTTCAATACATTACTATCTCTTGTGAGTGAATACCCACCCCCTAAGTAACTCAGCAAGCACACTTAGCACTACCCTGACAGGCTCTTAGTTTGCCCGTGCCCACCTTCGGGTGGTCAAATATCTAACAACAACAACAACAACGGTGGCGGCAACATCTCCTCTCCTCTCTCACCATGGCCTCATATGCTTCTGCCTACGACCCGTTGAGAGGGGCAAACCACAGCAGTACTGGGCCTGCTGGAGGAGAGTTAATCCAAGGCACTGTGTAGTGGTTCAGCGTAGGGGCGGCCTACGGGTTCATTCGGCACCAGGACACTGGTGCTGATGTATTCGTACATCGCTCTGGCATCGCTGCTCCCTCTCCACAGTGCCCCTTACTCTCGTTAGCCGAAGGCGAGACGGTCGTGTTCCACGTCGTCCAGACGCCAAAGGGTCCCGGGGCTAGGGGCGTCACCGGGCCGGGAGGTGCTGCAGTGAAGGGCGTTGCTCCTTCACGGCAGTGCCCTTCGGCTCGTGGTGGCCGGCCGAAGGATCCCCGACGTTATGGAGGAGTGGACACGATCATCGCCATGTGCATCACGACGGCGAAGGCTTTCTGTGGTGGTGACAAGGAGGCGCTGCATGTTCTTCTCCCCCAGATTTTTTAGAAGAACGGGCTGCCACGCCTTGTCATCCCTCAGAGCTTCACTCGTGATGCGCGGCCTGCCCTTCGTCAGGAGCGTCCCTCCACCATGCTGCAGCCTTCCAAACCTCGCACTACACCGCGACAAAGGCTGCAGCTTGACGCTCCTCTGAACAGAGCAAGTACCTCCACCACCACTACTTCTGCTCCGCCCCTGGACGCCGCGTCCTTGCCTACTGCGCCAATGGACGCCACACCCACCACTGACCAATGCCCGCCGTCAGCAGCCTCGAGGAGGGCCGCCTCTCCCGATCTTTCCATCCTTCGGGACGAGGATGAAATCGCTCCTGCTTCCCCACCACCAGCTGCTAACGTTTGGGCCACCACTCCTGACGGTGCACCTCCGGCAGACCTCCAGACCACTGTGGAGGCTCCTGCATCTCCGTCGCCTCCTCCTGCACCCAGGAAGAAGAAGAGGAAGGGGAACAAAACACGGCCGCTTCCAGCCGAGGAGATGGAGACAGACTTTCCATGTCTCCCACCCTCTCCTCCTCCCCCTTCCACTTCCTCTTCTGTTCACCAGGACTTCCAGCCTCAGGACTCCAGCCTCCAGCCTTCTCAGGACTCCAGCCTCCAGCCTTCTCATGACTCCAGCCTCGACCCTGTCAAAAGATGTCTCACGCCCACTGACTATGTAGACATCACCCAGGCCGTTCTCGCTAAATTTCGGGAAGCCGGTCTCC
>JAGKTI010014394.1:11571-21710 GCA_018397915.1 Birgus latro
GGGAGGTAGTCTTTGCCAAGCCTTCGCTATAGCTAGCTAGATACAGTAGATAGATTTATAGAGAGGTTGATATAGAAATACAGATAGATAGATATAGAGATGTAGATATACCGTAGATATACGTATAGATAGATATAGATATACACAGACAGATAGGTAGGTAACGATATACACATAGAGAGGTAGCTGCATACATACATACATACATATTTACATATACATAGATACATGTACTGTACATACACAAATACAACTGGCCACACCTAAATAGTATCTTTATATGAGTCAAGCTCTGTACTAGGTTAAACTAAATGATGTTCTAATATAGCAGAGAAAGTATAAGTTTAGAGCAAGTATAAGCAAAAGTGTTGTCCAAATAACGGATTGCTTCCAATTAGTGCAAAAATCCGCTAACACAACGCGTCATCAGCTGGGTGTCGTCTGCAACCAGGCTGGTAGCAGGGAGATGCAAACTTCTGAGTAGGATTTACCTGTCTAAGTGAAAATTACCACAAGATGAGCACCATCTTTAGTGAAGTGGATATGGAAGGAGTCAAAAAAAGGGATAAAACTAGAAAACAGGATGATGATTCCTACCCCTAACTGGTTGAAATGGAAACATAAAAAAAATTAGTAGAGAAAGTGAATAAACTGGAGAAAACTTTTCAAAGTGAAATAGAGGAAATTAAGAAGCAATTACGCATGTAGAAGGAAGAAAATGAAAAATCAGTAAAGGAATTAAACAAAAAAGACACAGCAGTAGATGAGCTGTCAGTCGAGGTAGGTTCACTTAGAAGGAAGATTAGTGAAATGGCAAGTACAGTTGTGAACCATGAGAGCATTATGGGGGAGCTCAGAAATGATGTAAGACAATTAGGCAAGCGAGTAGTCTGATAGACCAAAGCAGTGACATAGAAGAGAAGATAACCCAGGTGAACGAAGTAATGAGAAACTGCAAAGATGAAGTGGAAACTACGTATGCTGAAATGGTGAAAATAAGGAAAGACATAGAAACAAAAGTCAAAGAAAAAACATTAGAAAGTGGGTGAAAGAAATAATTAAAAACAACCCTAAACTGGTCAAAAATTCAGTAGATATCAACAGGTCTGTAGTAATCGCTGGTACGGACAAGGAAGAAATAAGAAACAAAATTTCGACAGACAAAAAAGAGATGGCATATATTATGAACATATATATTGAAGGAAGTATCTGAGGAAATCTGTGATAAAGACATAGAGGAACACAAAAGGCTAGGGAAATATGAGAGAAATAAGTCAAGGCCCCTGAAAGTAACCTTCCAGAGTGTGAACACTGTGGATGAAGTACGAAAAAATGCAAACTAACTCATAGCAAAAGAGGAATTTAAAAAAGTCTGGATAAAAAAATGTCTAACTAAAGAGGAACTGGGAATCCTAAAGGAGAAGAGGGAGGAAGCAAAAACAAAGAGCAAGGAAAGATCAGAGGAAGAGATTTTTTTTTTTTACAAAGTAATTGGATTGCAGGTACGGAAGTGGTACGTAACAAACAGGGAATAAAAAGAAGGAAGGTAGTAGACTCAAGCTATTGCAAGTATGTAAACAAGATGATTAAGTTGATGTACTCAAACGTTAGTGGTAGGTGGTGGCGACCATCATCCACTCACTTGGTGTAGTGCTGCCTACTTCTTCCTTAGCCTTTATCATTCTCTTTCTGAGCCTGCCCTCCTCTCTTCCTATTTCTCCCATCTTTCCTGTCACTTCTTATTGCTTTTCTTTCCTTTACAGGTGGCTTTACATTGAGTGACAACCCAAATGGTTTCCTGTAAACCAAGAAACCATTTACAACGCTGGGTGGTAACCATATAACCAAACCATACGTGCTCCCTACGTGTCAACAAGTGGGTTGGTGGAGGGTTAGTGCCCCTCCCTGTAAAACAAATAACTCAGAGTCAAATGGCCACCCCTTACGGGATTATGGCGTCTGGCAATAGATAGATAGATAGACTCAAACGTAGATGGAATGGTGTCTGAATTATTAGAGATGAAAGAGTATACCAAAGAAAAGCAACCACATATCATTTGCCTAAATGAAACAAAATTAACCCTAAAGATATGAAACGATATCCTAAGCTTAGAGGAATACGGTATGTGGGGAAGAGACAGAAATTTAAGAAAATGAGGAGGAATTATAATCTTAACAAAGAAAAATCTACAAGTCAAGAAATAGAACTAGATTTACCCTTACAAGTAGAACTGATTGCATCAGAGATTAACACATCTGAAAGGAAAGTAATTGTGGCAAATTTATACATGCCACCCAAAACAAACACTTCGGAAAGAGGCGAATATGAAGACCTGGCAGAAAGTACAAATTCAGAGTTTAAGAACATTACTACATAGAATGGAAGAGGAATCTAAAAGAAATATAATAACAGGAGATTTCAATACAGATATAAATTGGAATACTCTAGCTGTAAGAAGCCAAGAAAGCTGTTGGGATCAAAAGCTCCTGATCTTGTGCAGGAGTTTGTCCTAACATAACATGTAAAGGAAAACACCAGAAAAGAGGACTTGATGATCCATGAGTACTAGATCTTATATTTACTAGGCAAAAAAATGATATTGACAGTACAGTATAATGTATCACCCTCAATTCGGCAAGAGCGACCATGCAGTATTGAAGTGCAACTTCAGGATTACATATGACGTAGTTACCAGTATTGAGAGTTACAAAAAGAGTCTAAACTACTAAAAGGGCAACTACAATGACCTGAAAAAGTACATCTTAGAAATAGATTGGGAAAAGGAGCTTAGAGGAAAAGAGTTAAATGTTACATATAGAAAATTCTGTGATTTTTATGAAATAGAAGTCCAAAATTACATTCCTCAGCACAGAGAAACAGAAATGAAAATAAAGAAATGATTTAATACAGAATGTAAAAAAGCAAAAGAAAAAAGAGACTTGCTGTAGAATAGATACAGAAAACACAATAGTGAGAGGGCATATAACAACTATAAAGAGGCAAGAAATGATTGTACAAGGATAAGGAGGGAAACCCAAAGACAGTTTGAGGAAGACGTTATAAATGAAAGTAGTGATCAACCTAAGCTATTTTACAGCCACATCCTAAGCAAAACCAAAGTTAAAGATAAAATACAGTCCATTACGGACGAAAGGATCATCTATACACAGGAGAAAGTTATTTATGAAGCACTAAATAAAAATTTCCAATCAGTTTTTACAGAAGAAAATAAATTTGAAAGAGATGATATGGAACATTAATTCCCACACATATTATCATATACAGATTTCTGAAAATGAAGTACAGGAAGAGTTAAGTAAATTAGACAAAGGAAAAGCATACGGTCCTGACGAAATTTTAGGTTGGGTGCAAAATGAATGTACAAAAGAGTTAAGTATACCAATATATTTAATATTCAAGGAATCCTTAAGTCAAGGTAAACTGCCTGATATTTGGAAGAAAGCAGACATGGTTCCCCTATTTAAGAAAGGGCATAGACAGAATCCACTCAACTACCGACCAGTATCACTGACCAGTGTTGTAAGTAAGATACTAGAAAAGCTGATAAGAAAAGTTATGATAACAGAAAGGCGGTTCGGTTTTAGAAAGGGAAAATCATGTGTTACTAATCTATTAAGCTACTATGGTAGAGATACAGAAACATTACAGAAAAGAAAAGGATGGTTGGACAGTAACCATTTAGATTTCAAGACAGGATTTGACAGAGTACCGCACCAAAGACTTTTATGGAAACTGTACCACAAAGGAGGAATCCAAGGCAACCTGTACTGTTGGATGCAGGGTTTTCACAGAAAAAGGGATATGAGAACAGTACGAAGGGGAAATTACAGATCATGGAGGGGAGTGGCTAGTGGAGTTCCACAGGGCTCAGTGCTGGCACCAGTTATGTTTTTAGTAAATATAAATGACATGGACAGTAACATCGGAGATGGAAGCCATCTAAATTTGTTTGCTGATGATGCAAAAATACAAGGGAAATTTACTAACACAGATTCTTGCAGAAAACTACAAGAATAATTAAATAAGCTTCATTAGTGGAGCAATAAATGACAAATGGAATTTAATGTGGACAAGTGTCATGTAATTAAGTTTGGTAAAAGTGAAAAAAGAGCAGATTGGGATTACAAGTTAGGAAGTTCAACCCTACACATAGAAAGGATGAAGGACGTAGGTGTGATTATCAATAACAGACTATCTCTGGCTGACAACATCAGTGAGAAGGTACTTAACATGTATACACTGTTTGCTAATATGAGAATAGCATTCACATATATAAATGAGGACATGCTGAGGAAGATAATATCATTCATCACACCAGCTTTGGAGTATGCATTAGTTGTCTGGAATCCTTATCCCAAAAAACACGTAGATAAGATTGAAAAAGTACAAAGGGCAGCTGCAAGATGGGTACCAAGCTAATGGGATCTAAGCAACGAAGAAAGACTAGAAAAATTGAATCTACCAACACTACAGGAGAGAAGGTAAAGAGGAGACATGATCATGTTATATAAATGCATCTCAGGGGAAGAGAAAATAGACATAAATGAATATACAATCTATGGGGAAGCATCAGCGAAAGGACACATCAAAAAGTGCATAAAAAGAGAGGCGATAAAGACTCGGTCCTGCTGAGGGAGGGATGCAGCAAGCGAGCGGCTGGTGGCTGTCTCCCGGATGCTGTCTGGGACTAGTAAAGTAGCCCCACCCTGATCTTGGGGAGGGCTGGTCCAGCTGAGGTGTAGTGCGCCGTGACTGCTACCTCCGAGTAGAGGCACCTGAGCGTGAGAGGCGCGTAGGCCCGTCTCGCATTGAACCCGCGCCCACTGCGTTAGCCTCTCGGTTGTCTCCTCCTAGGGTGGGTGTCACATTCGGGTGGGGTGTCTTGGTGACGTGTATTTCACGTCCTTTCCTTATCACACACTGGACGTCGACGGCCACCTTCTTAATCGAGTTCACCCCTTGCGACTGGGAGGTGACTTGTTTGACTCCCTAGCAGAGGTTTGTGTTTATCATCAGCGTCAATGGACTTTAACCAGCTAGGGACTTTTGAAGTGGGAATTTTTCTAAAAACAAATAAAAACATAAGATTATACAAACTTTTCCAGTGGTATATTGAATTAATCATAATATAAGATAGCAGACGACACACCGCAACTATGGATAAACTCTGTAGAGAAAAAGGATACTACAGTCATGGATTTTCACAGTGAGCGTGGATGTCCACGAATGTGTCTAGCGGCTTTCCACTTGTAGACGTCCACAACCTTCGCGTGGCAGCAAATTTGGACGTCCATGAGTCCTCGTGTGATAGCCCCTAAGTGTAAGAACATTAGTGATAGCACGTGGTGTGTGTGTGTGTATTTACCTAGTTATATTTACCTAGTTGTGATATACAGGAAATGAGCTACGCTCGTGGGGTCCCGTCTCTGTTTCTCATTAAGTCATACAGTATTTTGCTTTGCAGTATTATGCTTTGAACTCGTTTAAGTTTTTGAACTGGACGATTTCTTTGTCCAGGCTATTCCACAGGTCTGTGCATCTATATGGAAAACTATATTTCTTGATATCCTTCAAGCAGCTTGGCTTTTTCAGTTTCATTCCGTGCCCTCTTGTTACTCTCCTATCCCATACAAACAGATCTTCTCTGTCAGTTTTATCTACTTCCATCGTGGCCTTGAACACTGCAGTCATGTCGCCTCTCTCTCTCTCCTTTCCCTAAGGATGGCAGATCCAGCTTTTTCAGCCTCTTTCTGTACGACAGATCTGCCAGGACCATCTTGGGTGCTGTTCTTTGTATTCTTTTGATCTTTTTTATATCTTTCTTTTTGTTTGGGAACCACACTACTGCTGCATATTCCTGGCTGGGGCGGATCATGGCCACTATCAATTTTTTCATCATCTCGTCATCCATGTAATGAAATGCTACTCTTATGTTAGTCAAGAGTTTGTATGTCTGTCTTGTTAATGTATTTCTCAGGTGACAAACTATCCTGGACCAGCACTCCCAAATCTTTCTCTTCTCTCGCTTTTGTGATTGGTTCATTACCCATCAAATACTCGTAATTCAGTGATGCCCTCTTGGTATTTACCCATTTCCAATGTTTTACACTTTTTTGCATTCAATTTCATTTCCCACATCCGCCTCAAATCATGAATCCTGTCCAGGTCCTCTTGCAGCATTTTACAGTGAAATGCAGGATATAAGTAAAATACAGAATAGCGACGCTTCTCCTCAACATCACATGGGCCAGACACCGACCCCAGGAGGAGATATCAAGGGAGCAGAAATGAGCGGCGCGTGCTCCACTCAAAACAGGCACACCTATACCTCTCCCGCGTGCCCCTCTTGTGCTCAGGTAAGCCACCGTGCAGATAGCAATAACAGTGCATTACACCGCCGTACCAGCCATCGCCAGGTTCAGGGTGGGGCTACTCCTACAGCCGCAGACAGCATTCCAGAGTCAGTCACTAGCCGCCCACCTGCTGCTTCCCTCCCTCAGCCATACTGGGTGACGGCCACCTTGCCGCATACGGGGAGGAGACGGCCACCTCGCCGCCCTCGCTATAACTCCATAAAAGGAGAAAGAGTTATGGTCACCTTGCCCGCATGTACTCACACCGGGTGACGGCCACCTAGCCGCACACGGGGAGGAGACGGCCAACAGCCGCCCTCGCTATAACTCCATAAAAGGAGGTAGAGTGACGGCCACATTGCAGCACGTGCTCACATCGGGTGACGGCCACATTGCCACACGTGCTCACACCGGGTGACGGCCACCTAGCCGCACACGGGGGTGAGACGGCCAACTGCCGCCCTCGCTCTAACCCCATAAAAGGAGGTATAGTGACGGCCACCTTGCCGCACTCTCTCACACTGGGTGACGGCCACCTTACCGCACTCTCTCACACAGGGTGACGGCCACCTTGCCGCACTCTCTCACACTGGGTGACGGCCACCTTGCCGCACTCTCTCACACTGGGTGATGACCACCTTGCCGCACTCTCTCACACTGGGTGATGGCCACCTTGCTGCACTCTCTCACACCGGGTGACGGCCACCTAGCTGCACACGGGGAGGACATGGCCCCTAGCCACCCTTGCTCTAACTCCATAAAAGGAGGTATAGTGATGGCCACCTTGCCACATTTTCTCACACTGGGTGATGGCCACCTTAGCCGCACACGGGGAGGACACGCTCCTTGCCACCCTTGCTCTAACTCCATAAAAGGAGGTATAGTGACGACCACCTCGCCGCACTCACTCACACCGGGTGACGGCCACCTAGCCGCACACGGGGAGGACACAGCCAATAGCCGCCCTCACTCTAACTCCATAAAAGGAGGGATAGTGACAGCCACCTCACCACGCTTATACACACCGGGTGACGGCCACCTAGCTGCACACGGGGAGGAGTCGGCCACTAGCCACCCTTGCTCTAACTCCATAAAAGGAGGGAAGGTGACGGCCACCTCGCCGCACCTAGGAGACGGCCACCCTGCCGCTCTGCTAAAAGAAGGGGCACAGGAAAGTGCCCTCACCCTCTCTCCCCACAGAGACGTCCTCGCCCTCGACCAGCAGCTGGAGGAGGCCTGGCAAGGACCCTTGGTATCGGGAGTCCTAGCCCTCTCCCTGCACCCCCGGCGACCCCAGCCCCTGTCAGACTCTGTTGCACCAAGCTGCCACAGTCCAGACTTGATGGAGGCCCAGCACTGAAACCGCAGCCCTGGGACCAGTCGAGACGTCCCTAGGACCCCAGGGTGAGACCTCTCCAGCCCCAAGCGATGCCCCCAGAGTAAGCACAGGCAAACACGTCTCCTGGCCCTGTTCAGGCCCAGCCCCCAAGTCCAGTGCCCCCCTCTCCCCTTCCCGTACTCCTGTGGAAGGGCCCACCCTCTCCTGCACGGCCCTCTGATAACGCCCGGTCAAGACTCTACAGGTCGGCCTCCAGTCAGCCACTGAAAGTCCTGACGACCCGGGGCATCATGACGCATGCCGTCAACAAGCCCCAGCCCTCTCCTGCCCCCAAGTCCCCTGGTTCTGTCTATCTCAGTGTGTTATAGCTATTTTCCCATAAAGTGTGTATTCATGTTGTGTCAGAGTTGTAATTTGTTGGTAATATACTTGTAGGGTTGTTGCCCTGCCTTTTTATGCCCTGTTCCCTCGGATTGCCTTAATAGAGCCCAACCCGGTCTAGAAAGAGAACCCTGTTCCAGGCTCCGTGTATAAGGGACGAGAAGTCGCATCCTAAAACACGCAGTATAACATACAGTCTTCCTCAACTTCTACTTTCCTCAAGATTTTTGCTTCATCAAACAAACTTACATACCCGTTCATTCCATTTACCATATCGTTTACGTTAATCAGGAACATTATTGGCGCTAACACCGAGTCCTGTGGGACTCCACTTGTTATTTCACTCCATCCAGTCATCCTGTCCTTTATTACTGTCCACATTTGTCTGTCTCTCAAACAATCTCTCATCCATTCCAGGAGGTTTCCCTTCAGTCCTCGTATGTGCTCCAATTTCCACATTAGTTGCTTGTGGGGTACCTTGTCAAAGGCTCTCTCCAAATTTAAATACACACGATCCACCTAACCGTCTCTTCCCTGTAGGACGTCTATCGCTCCTGAGTACAAGCTCAACAAGTTGGAAACACATGACCTTCCACTTCTGAATCCAAACTGACTTTCATCCAAAATGTTCATCTCCTTCAGATATTTATCCATCTGTCTTTCAGGATTTTCTCACACAGTTTTGCGACCATGGCGGTTAGGGAGACTTGTCAATAATTCAGGGGTTCTTCCTTGTTTCCTCCCTTGTAAATTGGTACCACGTTGGCTTTTCCATTCCCGAGGCACTTTCCCCGTGAATCTTATTCGCCAGTTGTTCTCTGCATTACTACTATTGTGATATCTCTCTTGCCATTCTCTTTATATTCTAATTTCATACTTATCACTTCAGCCCTACCCTCTCCCAGTTCCAGATTATCCACATTTATGTTGTTCTTCGTTGCTATCAGCATTCCTCTCGTTTTTTTCTTTTCTGTCTCTTCTCCACAGTTTGTATTTACCATCTCCCATATGGACATCAATATCCTGTCTTGGTCTCTACAAAGCACATAATATCTTGTTCATGTACCCTCAAGAAATCGTTGATTTCTAACCTTGCCGATATTAAACCATCAACATTAGTATATGCCACTTTCAAACTTTTTCTGTTGTTTTTTATTCCCCTTTCTCTCCCTCTCTCCATTGGTACCACTTCCTCAGTTTCTGATCCATAACTCCCCAATAGAACACTCTCTTCTCTTCCTTCATTCTCTGTTCATGTGTGTGTGTGTGTGTGTGTGTTCCTGGCCCAGCAGCCACGGGGTTGGGGTCCGGCTGCAGGCGAGAGGCCCAGCTATTGCATCGTCGGGTCAGGAGTGGACTTCGGGATGCCGCAGGTAAGCCTCAAGCACTTTATGCACCTGTCACCCAAGCCAAGCCTTGGTGCCGTGTGCCTAGGAGGGAAAGAAGGTTATTGGGCTAGGCATGTCTCCATTCTCATAGCGTCGTTTGGTGGTCTTGTGAAAGCTCCGGCATGAGCGACGCTTACAGTGGAGCTTAGTGGTTTTATAGGGCCACGTAGGCCTCCCTACCACAGTGTCGTGCGCAGAGTGTGGAGGCAGTATGGTGATCATGTGTGGAAATTGCGTGGTGCACCACATGTACGTTACACTTGTGTTTGTATTAAATTAATGCAAGGAGTAAATATATTAAAATTGCTCAAGAGTTTGTACATGCTGAAATGCCCACTCTGACAAGACACCACGAGCGGGGCTGCATGACACCCATCTCAGAGGGATGACAGGGGTGTAACCCCCACCCTAGGAGGAGGCGACAGGGAGGCTAATAGAGAGCGTTCAGGTTCGGAGCAACGCGGGAATATCTTCCCCGTTGCCCTGTGCCCCTCTTGCCCGCAACCGACACCACCTGGAGTATGCAGTCCCGGCACATTACATTCCGGCCGGGCCAGTGCTCATCAGGTTCAGGGTAGGGCTAATAGTCTAGCCCCAGACAGATTCCAGGTGATGGCCACCCGCCGCACCAGGAGAGAGATGGCCACCAGCCGCTC
>JAGKTI010014396.1:0-21708 GCA_018397915.1 Birgus latro
GAAAGAGGGAGTGTGTATTGTTGTGAGCAACAGGTGGAAGGAGAATGTAAGAGAGTATGGATCAGTTGGGTCAAGGATTGTGTGGGTAAGAGTGAAAGCTGGACTACAAATGTGGGCAACTGTGTGCTTGTATGCACCAAAGCAAGATCGTGTAAGTACAGTGAGAGAAGAGTTTTGGACAAATGTGGAAGCCTGCTTGGGAAAGTTTGAAAGGAATCAGAGACTGTTTCTGACTGGAGATATGAATGGAAAAGTAGGGAATGACAAGGTGGATGGAGTGGTTGGTGAGTGGGGTGTGCCTGCAGAGATGGATGAGAATGGCAGTGCTTTAGTGGACATTTGTGCTGGGAGGGGATTGGTGGTAGCTAATACCCTCTTTAGGCACAAAATGATCCATAGGTATACATGGCGAGTGGTGAGAAGAGAGGACGGTGGAATGAATGAACGGAAGGCAATGACTGACTGTGTGTGTGGATGAAAGGATGAGAAGATGTGTAATGGATGCAAGAGTATACAGAGGTTGGGGGAGTGGACTTTCTGACCACCACTTGGTGGTGGCCAGAATCAGAATCCAAACAAGATGGAGGAAGAGAAAAAGGGAATGACAGGAGGAAGTATTTGTTACAAGGAGGGTAGAAAAGTTACAAGAGGATGGAATAAAGGCTGAATATAAAATGGAAGTGGAGAAGCGATTGGGTAAATACAGATTGGAGCAGATGGGGGACGTGGAAGGTGTGTGCAAGGTATTCACAGAAGAAATCTGTGCAGCATGTGAGGTGGTGTGTGGGATAAAGAGAAGACGAAAGGGGGCTCAAGGAACAGCATGGTGGACTGAAGAGGTGAGAGAGGCTGTGGCACAAAAGAAGAAAGCATATAATGAGTGGATGAGGAACAGGGGCAACTAAGAAGCTGAGAGACGGACGAGAGAGTTATATTTAGTGAGGAGGAGAGAGGTGAAAAGATTAGTAAGAGAGAGTAAGAAGAGAGTGGATGAGGAATTTGGAAGGAATCTGAGTGGAAAGTGGAGGGAATGTAAGAAAATGTTCTGGAAGGAGGTAAAGAGAGCTAGACAGGGTGCCAACGAAGTCAGTGGGGGTGTGAAAGATAAAAATGGTAGATTACTAGTGGAGAAGGGAGAAAAAGTAAACAGATGGAGAGAACACTCTAATGAACTGGTGAACATAGAGAATGAAAGTAATGCAAGTATAAGTGGCTGGGGAATGGCAGGGAGAAGGAGGGTTGTGAGAAGAGAGGAAGAAATCACCAGGATGGAAGTGGTGGAAGCAATGAAGAAAGTTAAAATGGGGAAAGCCCCAGGAATTGATGGAGTGTGTGGTGAAATACTGAAGCATGGGGGAGAGATAGTAATAGAATGGATGTGGAAGGTGTGCAGATTGGCTTGGGAGGAGGGTAGAGTCCTGGAGGATTGGAAGTCAGGTATAATTATTCCTCTGTACAAAGGAAAAGGGGAAAAAGCAGTGTGTGGTAATCACAGGGTCATTTGCCTTCTCAGTGTAATAGGAAAAGTATATGGTAGGATACTTATTGACAGAGTTAGGGAAATTACTGAGGAATTAGTTGGAGAAGAACAAGGAGGTTTTAGGAAGGGAAGAAGAGGTTGTGTAGACCAGATATTCATTCATAGATCCTTTGTGGAAAAGTTTCTAGAGAAGGGCAAGAAGTTGTATGCGGCCTTTATGGATCTGGAGAAAGCATATGACGGGGTGGATAGACAAGGTTTGTGGAAGGTATTAAGAATATATGGAGTGGATGGGAAGTTGCTGAAGGCAGTGAAGAGTATGTATGAGGGTGCTAAGGCTGCAGTGAATCTTTCCAATTGAAGGTTGGATTGAAACAAGGATGTGACATGTCTCCATGGTTGTTCAATCTGTATATGGATGGGGTTATAAGAGATACAAGGTCGGTCAGTGGATGTTGGAACGGCCCTAGTGAGTGAGAGAGGGCAGTGTTTGGAAACTCCCTGTACTGCTGTGTTTGCAGATGATACTGTGTTGTTGAGTGAAGACGAAGGGGAGCTGCAAGGCTTGGTAGATGAGTTTGGGAGAGTGTGTAAGAAATGGAATCTAAAGGTGAATGTAGGGAAGAGTAAAGTGATGGTCTTCGAGAGAAGTGAAGCCACTCGCCATGGGAAGGATATGGACAATGTGAGTGAATTTAAGTACTTGGGCAGTGTGATGATTAAAGATGGAAGTCTGGAGGGTGAAGTGCTCGAAAGGGTGCAGCAGGGAAGGAAGGTTGCTGGTTCATTGAAAGCAGTGATAAGAAACAGGGAAGTGAGCATGGAAGTGAAAAAACTGTTACATGACAGTATTGTGATACCAACTCTGACATATGGAAGTGAAGCTTGGACCCTGTTGGAAGGACAGAAGTCAAGAGTGAGAGCAGTGGAAATGAGTTATTTGAGAGGAGCATGTGGAGTCACATGGAGAGACAGACTAACAAATGAGGAAGTGAAGGAATGTTGTGGTGTGGTTGAGGACGTGATGGGAAGCGTTAGGAGAAGCACATTAAGGTGGTTTGGGCATGTGGAGAGGATGGAGAGTGAAAGACTGACGAGGAGAGTGTATGTGAGTGAGGTGCAGGGGGCGAGAGGGAGCGGGAGGCCGAGGATGAGATGGAGGGATGGAGTGGAGAGGTATATGAGAGAGGGGGGTGTGAGTTGGAAGCGTGGTAGTGAAATGGCAGGGGACAGAGTGACATGGAGGCGATTTGTTTGTGGCCACCGGGTTCGGGATTGAGGCGTCTGGTAATAGATAGATAGATAGATAGATAGAATATAAGGTACAACTGTTTTTTTTAAATATGATACTTCAGGTATGGAATTGAAACCAACCAATCACACAGCAGGAGTGCGCAGGTGCCACATTCACGAAAGTGGATCATCAGCTGGAAAAAAATCAAGTATAGTGGGCAGCAGGCTAAGGCTGTTCTTCTCCCACTGTTTATGATTCTCCTTTCGTCCTTTCGGGGGATAAGGAAAAACTGAGGAACACTTGCTTAGCTGGACACTGGAATTGTCTGGTTGTCTCGGTGTCACCACGTGAAAGTATCCCACCCCAGTATAACATCAAATTACGTCAGACAACAGCTGTAAGCCCATTTTTCTCCACCATCCAGTGTGGCAGCCAAGTAATTACCTGTACTGTAGTCTTATCACGTCACTCCCAAGACATGGTTTTCATTTTATTCTACCTTTTTCAGATGACTTTAAATCACCTAGAGCAAAAAGCTCTAAGGTGATGGGAGTAATCAAGGCTACAGAATGTGTGATATACAGGATATCCCTCATTATATTCTACCTTTAAAGCCACTTTCACACCAAATGCTTGCTGGCATGGGTAGTCGCAGGAAAGAATTCTGCATCACTGTAACCCACAGAAGTTCTTGCATCCAATGCGGCCACTTATGTAAGGTAGAGTGATGCAAAATTCCCACCTGCACCTGTCCACACCAGCAACCATTTGGTGTGGGCACGGCCCAAGATGTGCTTTTTCCACAAGTTATTTATATTATGTTCCAGAAAAATTACCTATTAAAGTTATCCTGTTACCTATAAAACCAATTTTCCAGATTCTCCCAACATCCAGCATCAGTCACATGAAAAAACTTGTGATATTTTGGACAACATTATCAGAATTAAAGAGGAATTTACTGTACAGATGAGCATGACCAATTCAGGTGTGCCATCACCTACAATTCCCTCATCATCCTGCCTCATTACTGGCAGTCCTGGGAATAAGTTAAGGATGTGTTCCAACATATAACAACTTTTGCCATATATTTGGTGCTGTTAACTGTGGCAACTAGTAAATCAGCTTTATAAGCTTCAATGAAATGAGGTGAAAATTTATCAATATGGGAGGAGGCTGTAGCACAGGCTGAACAGGGCGGTACTCCCGAGGGAAATGGGAATGCTGGTGATAGGGAGAGCTGGAGCTCCTGATTCACTAGCTACCAAACCATCCCCCTTTGCTGACTTTTTCAGTGTGACAGTAACATGGAGAGTGACCAGTATACTCTCCCAAACATTTCCTCTAACTATCCTATGCACTACACAACATGCACTTTACATATCACACAATGTATCCCACTACGTTACAGGGGTTGACGTCAGCAAGGGCATTTGGCCCAAAAACTTTGCCCCCCCCGCTACCTAGTGGAGGACTTTTAGGGGAGGCATGACGGGGGTTCCGCTGGCATAGATCATGGGTCTGGGGCGAGAAGGGGCTTGAACCTGTGCTAGAGGGTACAGGGCACTGCAGTTCCCAGGCTGCCGCTTCTGCCCAATAGGGAGGGGACCGAACCTGGGAGTAGCACCCCAGAAGGATGCCCTACCAATGGATGTATAATGGCAGGGCAGTTGCAGTGCCAAGGCGCGCTTGGAGGGTGTCCCTGCAGCTGTCCCAGCAGGGTGCCCTGAGGCCACTACCACAGCCACTGGTAAGCTGGTGGGCTAGGGATCCCAGATCCATTGCCTGGACCTGGGACTGTGCAGTTGGTGGGGCCTGTGGAATGTTTACCCCCCCCTTTATTTCTACTGACTATGACTAAATACAAGTATAAGCATCAAAGCAAGCCTAAGGACATTAAATTACCCAGGGGGATTAGAGTGGGTTCGTGCAATGTGGGAAGTTTGAGGGGAAGAGCGGGGGAAGTCGTTGAGGCATTCAGTAGGAGGTGGGTGGATGTGGCATGTTTGCAGAAGTCGTTGAGGCATTCAGTAGGAGGTGGGTGGATGTGGAATGTTTGCAGGAAGTCCGGTACAGGGGTGGATCAGCCAGAAAGACTGTTGGAAAGGATTGCTACTATAAGTTGTTTTGGCAGGGGGGGGAATGATGGATATGGGGGTTTGGATGTGTTGGCTGCAGAGAAATGGATGGAATATGTTATGAATGTTATGAGAGTAAGCAACAGGATATTAGTAGTGAAAATTTTGATCGGTGGAATAATGATTGCAATTATATTGGCATATGCTCCATAGGCAGGGTTGGAAGAGGTAGAGAAGGATAGATTTTGGGATGATTTAATACATGTAGTAGGTGGAATGGGGGATGATGAAATAGTGGTTTTTGGAGGGGACTTAAATGGTCATGTGGGTGAAGCAACTCAAGATTATGAAGGAGTCCATGGGGAATGTGCAATAAGGAATAAGAAATGCAGAAGGGGAAAGAATACTTGAGTTTGGGGAGGCAATGGACATGATTGTGTGCAACACACATTTTAGGAAAAGAATCAGCCGGTTGATTACGTATGAGTCCGGGGGAAATAGTAGTCAGATAGATTATTTTCTGGTCAGGAGGGTTGATAGGAGATTAGTGAGGGATGTTAAAGTAATAGGAAGCGAGGAGTGTGTGCAGCAGCACAAACTGTTGATTTGTGACATGGTGCTTACGGATCGAGTGATGAGAAGGAGGACATATGTACCTAGGAGGAAAATATGGAAGCTGGGAAATGAATCAGTAAGGGATGCCTTTTATTGTGAGATGAGGAGAGTGGTGGCTGAACAGGAAGCTGTAGACAGAGGTGTTAATGAACAGCATAGAGCCCTTAAAAACAACCTCTTGAGAGTTACTGATGCAATATGTGGTTGGACAAGAGGCCCACCAAGACATAAAGTAACTTGGTGGTAGGATGAGAGTGTAGAAGCCGCAGTTAAGGAGAAAAGAAGGCTTTTCCAGGAATGGAAGAAGGGTGGTAACAGGGAGGAATACTTGGCTGCCAAGCATAGGACTAAAAGAGAGGTATACAGGGCGAAGTCTGAGTCACAAAGACTTTTACTTGATAATCTATGGAAAGGAAAAATATGATATTTAGGGTGGCAAATCAGGTGAAGAGGGATAATCGGGATATTGTAGGTGAGCAGTGTGTGAAGAATGATGAAGGAAGGGCAGTGATGAACAGTGGGGATATTAAAGGTGCATGGAGACAGCATTATAGCCGGTTGTTGAATGAGGAGTTTGACTGGGATGGGGAAGATTTGGAGCCAGCAGATCCAGTGTTTGGCCTCTGGCCTTTGATTGATGCTGCTACTGTGAGTGAGGCAACAGGCAGGATGCAGGTGAAGAAGGCAGCAGGTGTGTCTGGGTTGACTGCTAAAATGTTGAAGGCCTCAGGAGATAATGGGGTGAAGTTAGTCACTGACCTGATAAATATGATTATATATGAGTGTGTTGTCCCAGATGATTGGCTGAAGAGTGCAACTGTAAATGTGTACAAAGGGAAGGGTGATGCCCTGAAAAGAGGAAATTATACAGGTATAAAGCTCTTATATAAGATAATGAAAGTAATGGAGAGAGTTCTAGAAGGTATGATTAGAGAAAGAGTGAATATCGGTGAGATGTAGTTTGGGTTTATGCCAGGCAGGGGGACCACTTATGCCATATTCATTGTTTGACAGCTTCATGAAAAATATACTGGAAAGAAAAGGGAACTGTATTTTGTTTTTGTTGACTTGGAAAAGGCCTTTGACAGAGTCCCTAGAGAGGTGGTGAAGTGGGCAATAAGAAAGCTTGGGTCAGAAGAGTGGCTAGTTAGGGTGGTTATGGCCATGTATGTGGTGCCTGCACCCAGGTAAGAGTGATTGGAGATTTGAGTGATGAGTTTTCCGTGAATACTGGTGTGTATCAGGGGTCTGTTTTGAGTCCCTTGTTGTTTATCATGGTACTTGAAGCCCGCTCCCGTGACTTCAGAGATGGACTCCCGTTGGAGATGTATTCTAATGACTTGGTGTTGATTGCAGAGAATGAAAAGGAGGCGGAGGAAAGGTTTAGGAAGTGGAGAGATGGTATGGGACACAAGAGCTTAAGGGTAAATACTGATAAAACAAAAGTGATGATATCTTGGGTTGGTGGTGGTACAGTCAAAGAAGAGGGTGTGTGGCCATGTGCAATTTGCCACAAGGGTGTGGGAAGTACTTTCATCTTGTGCAGTGTTTGTAATAAATGGGTGCACAAGAGATGTAGTGGTATTAGAGGTAGACTGCGAGATAATGCAGATTTTATGTGTGCAGCGTGTCGGGGGGAGCAGGTGGAGACTGTTATGCGTGAATGAATTGAGTGTGTGAAAGAGTTTTGTTATTTGGGAGACATGTTATGTGCAGGGGGTGTGGCTGGAGCTAGCTTGGTTGCTAGGGTAAGAAATGGCTGGAAGAAGTTCAGGGAGCTGTTGCCTCTCCGGACATTGAGAGGACTCTCCCTATGTGCTAAGGGGTCTTTGTATGCAGCAAGTGTAAGGAGTGTGATGCTGCATGGTAGTGAGACCTGGGCAGTAAAGGAAGAGGATATTCGCAGGCTTAAAGGTACAGAAATGACAATGATTAGGTGGATGTGCAGTGCGTCCCTGCATGCAAGGCCTGGGGGGGCTGGGCTTATGACTGAAGAGTTGAGAGGTAGGTTGGGACTGGAGTGTATTGGTGTTGTGATGAGGAGAGGTAGGCTGAGGTGGTCTGGGCATGTGGAGAGGATGGAGGATGATAATCGGGTGCAGAAGGTGAAAAGTGTTAATACTGGGGGAGGGGTTGTGAGGGGTAGACTGAGAAAGACATGGGACGAGGTCATTAAGTGTGACCTCAGGGTTAAGGGACTGAACAGGGAGGCTGCCATAGATCGAGCAGCATGGAGAGCCGCCATTAGGTGACCAGGGCAGACGCATGCAAGCATGTTGAAGCCTTCAAAAACTAAACAAAACAAAATGAATTACACCCACATACACAGTGCAAGGGAGTTATCTGGTTCAGCTGATTTACTCCTCTGTCTCTCTTTCTGTCTCTTAGCAAGATTAACAGACTATTGATGAAATATCAAATGAAACTGAACCAAATTTGGAACAATGACTGAGGACCGTCAGTGGAACAAATAATCAAATTTTGGATAAAAAAGGTCATTGCTACTCCTCAACCATCCCTAGTGTGGAAGAGGAAGTCTGGATGATGATGATGATGAAAAGGTCATAGGTCACTGGTCAAGGAAAAGGTCAACTGATGCAATTTTTATCTGATTTAGAACAAACTTGTTGGAAGGGCTGAGTCTTAGGAAAGGATGGAATGATTCAATTTAGAGAACAATCTGTTAAAGGTAAAGGTCACACAGAACAATCAGAGTTGTGGCCCTTTAACTCAAGTGGTTCTAATTCCACTCTACTTCTAAACCACTTTTGACCAAACTTGGTGGATGGGTTGAGGGTCAAGCAAGGATGAACTAATTTGAGTTTGAGAACAATCGGCCAAAAGTCTAGGTCAAAGGTTTGGCGGCATTAGACTGATTGTAGGGTGTATGTGTTGCCCTCTCTGTATGTTCCTTTTTGTTTACTGCAAAATTAACAGCAAAAATGGACATTTCTCCAAAATTATGAGACAATCCCTTCCAGCTCAGCTGATGGCCAAAAGTAGTTAAAGCAGTGGGACAGATTGGACTAGTAATAAAATTACCCATTCCCCCATCAGGGCTTATTGAATTCCATACAACCCTGGCCTAGCATTCAGTTTGTTTGGGTGGTCCAATTCCATCAGGTACAAACAAACCAACAAAAATACCTAAGGGAACTCAGTCTTAAGTCATAATTTTCAAACTTTTTATTCTAATATGCAAGTGGTCCAGTTCCAACAGATATAAACAAACAAAGTATACCACAACTTTCCTTGGCCCAGTTTCATCAGACAAAAACAAACCAACTATACCACATCTTTTCTTGGCCCAGTTCAAACCAACTATACCACATCTTTTCTTGGCCCAGTTCCATCAGATAAAAACAATCCAACAATACCAGATCACTTCTTGGCCTAGTTTCATCACATAAAAACAATCCAACAATAACATATCACTTTTTGGCCCAGTTCCATCAGAAAAAAACAAAACCAATAATACCACATAACTTTTTCTGCCACAGCCATGTCTTACCACCACTTCCTGGCCCAGTTTCACGAGGTAAATACAAATTGATCTCTTCTCTCACCTGTACATGTCCCTGAGCTGGTGAAATGATGGTGGACGCGTCAAGAGAGGCATTGAGACTCGCTGACACTTCTACCCCTCCCTCCAAGCCAGGCTCTAGCTTGGGCACCTGTAGGCAAACACAGTACAATCTTAGCTAATTATTACACTAAGCAAGTCTCTGTTGCAGTTAGACAGTGGGTATTCTAAGTAGTTTTGGAATGCTGTAACACCTCTTCTAGACTTCAGCTTTGGTACCTGAGGGCAAACAAGATTTAAGCCAATTCTAATGTTAACCAAGTCTCAGAAGCAGTTATGGTCACATTCCAAATGGATTCTTCTATCCCTCTTTACAAGCCAAGCTCCAGCTTGGGAACCTGTATACTTAGTAGGACCTTGGCCACTTCTTACATTAAACAAGCCCCTGTACCAGTTAGGACTGTATTCTAAATTTCTACTCCCTCCAAGACAGGCTTCAGCATGAGTACCTGTAGGCAAACTGGATCTCAGTCAATTCCTACACTAAACAAGACTCTGTAGGAATCTGGGCCAAACATGACTATGGCTGAGCAACAATAATAAAAAAAATCTCTATACCAGTTAGATTTGTATTCTAAGTGAAATTGAAAAAATGACAATTACTTCTAGTTATTTTTGTGATTTTGTTTCTAGCAAGTGCAGTGCCTTTAATCTGGCAACTCTAATCATGTTATACAATACCTGGACAATGGGTGTTACAACTTGTAGGGGCTGTCCATCAGAGCCCTGAATATTGGCCACCACTGTCTGGTACACTGGAAGGGGCACTGTTATCATGCCTGACACTGGATATGAGCCAGACACATTCACTGGAACTGAAACACAAACAAATGAATAAAAAGCAAATCAATGTCAACATCATCACCCAAACTTCTTTTCCCACTTAAAGATATGGTGAGGCAGAGTCAAAAGATCAAAGAAAATTATATAAAGTATACAGTACAGTATACACAATTATCCATCAGCACATAATCTTATTGTGATTGGAAAAGTATATGGTAGGATACTTATTGATAGTTATTAGGGAAATAACAGAGATATTAGTAGGAGAAGATCAGGGATGTTTCTGGAAGGGAAGAGGTTATGTAGATCAAATATTCAATCTTAGGTCTTTAGTGGAAAAGTTTAAGAAAAGGGAAAGAAGTTGTATGCAGCCTTCAGGATTTGGAGAAAGAATATGACAGAAAAGGAATGTGGAAAACATTAAGAATTTATGGAGTAAATGGGAAGTTGTTGAATGCCTATGTGGGTGCTAAGGCTGCAGTGCATGTGGATGGTGAACCAAGTAAATTCTTCTAACTGAATTTCGGATTGAAACAGGGATGTGTCATGTTTCCATGGCTATTCAATCTGTTTATCAATGGGTCATTCTCATCTTAAATGTCAGGACCAACTTGCCTAGCCCCGGGCTCCTACGCTCCTCATGTGGCAACGTAGTATTTGATGATGGATGAATGGTTATAAAAGAGAAACAAAGTAGGGGAGTGGATGTTGAAGTGGCCCTAATGAGAGAAGTCAGCATTTGGAAACTTCCTGTTCTGTTGTTTGCAGATGACACTGTATTGTTAAGTGAAGACGAAGGGGAAATGCAAGGTTTGGTGAATGAGTTTGGGAGTATGTACAGGAAACAGAATCTAAAGGCGAATGTAGGGAAGAGTAAAGTTATGGTCTTCGCGAGAAATGAAGTCACTGAATGCACAGTGAGGATGGATGGTGGGGAGATGGAAAATGTAAGTGCATTTAAGTACTGTACTTGGGTAGTGTGATGCGTAAGGATGGAAGTTTGAAGGATGAAGTGCTTGAAGGGGTCCAACAGGAAAGAAAGGCTGCTGGTTCATTGAAAGCAGTGATAAGAACTTGGGAAGTGAGCATGGAGGGACTTCAGTACACCGGAACTCACCTTTTTCGGAGTCAGGGAGACATCCGAAATTATTTCTTATATATCAGGAAAACTCCGAAAAAGCTAGAAGCGCTCCGGACTGCCTAACCTCACGGAGGGGTGGCCATATTGTCCGTGCGGTTTGTGTGCTCGTGCGCTGGTTGGTGGTGGGCTGGCAGCGTAGCAATTATTCTAAGTGTACAGTACCGTATTTGAAAAGTGTTTATAATTAAATTATACCCATAATGTTCTTTCTAAATGCTAATAAATTAGAAAAGGGGTCTGCATTAATATTAAGACATCAAGCTTTAATCATATGGCGAGCGGTGTGTGTGTGTGTTCGTGCATTGGTTCGTGGTAAGATAGCGGCGTCACTGTTTTTCCTGCATATCATTTCCCCCCCACATCATTTTCCTTAAGTCCCTGATATACTGCTCGACGGTGATGAGTGATAAGTGAAATATACAGACAAAGTTAACATATTTATTTGTAAGATAGTAAAAATTAAGGTGTATAAGGTGTACAAATGTTTAAAATTAATACACCACATGGCACACAAGGTACAGGCTACACCTCCAATTCCCATCCACAATTCAGCTCTTGTCAGTGAAGACAATTGGGACAATGATTCACTGTTCCTTGATGATGACCCTGAAGATAGTGGGTAATGATTTTAAAAGATTTGCTCTGAAGGATTCTTCATCAGGTGCTGAATGATGATAACACCAGGCAAGGTGGGGGGGGGTAGAGAATGGTGAGCCAAGCGAGTCGGTATGGATATGTAAGAAAACTTATTTTTTTAAAATTATTTATGAGTTTCATTGTGTCCAAGCCTTGCTTAAATTTTACTGTGTTATGCAATAAATTATTTATAGTGGAATTTGAGAAAAAAATAAGACGCAAATGAGATATTGCCACGAGTAACAATAAACTGGTGGAGGTGAAGCAGGATGGTGACCATGATGCTTTTAATATATGAAAATATCTTATTTTGTGTGTTATATATGGCCACTATCGAGTCTAAACCTTGCTAAAATTATACTGTGTAATGTAACGAATTATTTTCTGTGGTATTTTAGAAAAGCTAAGAAGCAAAAGGGATATTGCCACAAGTTAGAAGGAACTGGTGGGGTGATGCAAGATGGTGCCTATGACAGTTCATGTATGAAAATTATCTTCCAGTGAGTGTTACAATGGCCTTTATTGGGTATAAACCTTACAAAAAGTGTACTGTGTTATGCAATAAATTATTTATAGTGGCATTTGAGAAAAGTTAAGAGGCAAATGGGTTAATGCCCCGATTTAGAAGGAAATGATGGAGTAAAGTAGGATAATGGCCATAATGCTTTTCATGTATGAAAATAGGAGGGGGAAATCCATATGTCACTTTTTTCAGAATATTGCATTTCTTGGAATGACTTGGGCCCCTATTAGTCTGTTCTAGTGAGGTTTCACAGTAAGACCTCACTATAACGGACTAATTGGGGCACAAACCAGTTCAAAAAATGCGAAATTCCGATAAAAGCGGCATCCGAACTTACCCCTGCTAATCTGGACTTTTTCCGATATATCAGACATTAGTCCAGATTGCATCAGTGGTTTTCACCACCATTGCAGTATTGTACTGCGTTATACCTTCACTACATTAATCAAATGGTATAACAATACTGTACTGTGCACTGTAAAACATGTCTTTTACTTGTCTTATTGTGGTGAACATAGCTGAAGTGGTCAGGCAGTCCGGACTGCTTTCTGGATTTATCGGACTTTTTCCGATATATAGGAGTTTAGTCCGGTAGCTCCTCGAGTCCAATAAAAGCGAATTCCAGTCTATTAAAGTCCGTTATATCAAGTTTTTACTGTATATATATTTATATATACGGACCCCGAATCAACGGATTTCGGAAGCAACGGACAATATCTGCTGCCAGAGAATCACTCTGGACACCAGACATTTTTTTATTTCATTACAGGTACACTCATGATCAGTAATTTCTGCTCAGGGGTGTCCCCTTTGTATTCTTGTATACCTAGGGAAGACATGAGGGGATGACGAAACAAGCTCGACCCACCTCTACCCGAGCTCCAACCCTCGCCCATACCCCTACCACACCCAACCCCCTAATAGTCATTCTTAATTTGCAGTTACATCTCAAGCTAACCCCACACTTTACACTCATAGTCATATTATTAATACACAAACAAAACACTAGGACATGTAAAAAGTATGTATTATAACTATGAACACTGCAGCAAGAAATTAATGCATAACAGTATAATGACGGTAAAACAAAAACGTTGATAACAGCCATCCCAGGCCTCATGCATGGAATGCTTGCGTGCACTTGTGTGCGTATGTGTCTGTGTGTGTGTGTGTGTGTGTGTGTGTGTGTGTGTGTGTGTGTGTGTGTACCTAATTATATTTACCTAATTGTGATATACAGGAAATGAGCTACGCTCGTGGGGTATCGTCTCTGTTTCTCAGGAATTCAAATTTTGCCTTAAACTCATTTAAGATTTTAGACTGGACGATCTCTTTGTCCAGGCTATTCCACAGGTCTATGCATCTATAAGGAAAGCTATATTTCTTGATGTCTTTTGAGCAGCTTGGCTTCTTTAGTTTCATTCCATGTCCTCTTGTTACCCTCACATAATACACAAACAGATTTTCTCTGTCAATTTTATCTGCTCCTATCATGGTCCTGAACACTGCAATCATGTCGCCCCTCTCTCTCCTTTCCTCTAAAGAAGGCAAATCCAGCCTTTCCAGCCTCTGTACAACAAATCTGCCAGACTGGGGACCATTTAAGATGCTGTTCTTTGCATTCTCTCAATCTTGTTTATATCTTTCTTTTTGTGTGGGCACCACACTACTGATGCATATTCTATGAGTGTGTGCATGTTTTTGTTTGTTTGTGCGGGTATTTACCTATTTTTAGTATACAGGAATTGAGCTAAGCTTGTGTTGTCCTGTCTCCATATCTACATTCATCTAATCTCTTGTTAAATACATGAATGTTTTTCGCCAGCACTACCTCTTCGTCTAAGTCATTCCAAATACTTATGCTTCTGTTCGGGAAACTGAACATGACCTCTTGTTCTTCCATCATCCAACACAAAAAGATCCTCTCTATCCACCCTTTCCAATTCTCTTACATTTCTAAATATCGTGATCAAGTCACCTCTTTCCCTTCTCTCGCGCAGTGTTGGTAACTTCAGTTTCTCCAATCTCTCCACGAAGGTGAGTTCCCTTAAACGTGGTATCATCTTAGTTGCCATCCGTTGAACCCTCTCTAGTTTATCAATATGCTTCTTCAAATGAGATGACCATACCACACCTGTATACTCTAGTCTTGGTCTTATCATAGTCACTATCAACTCCCGCAACATTTCCTCATCCATAAAATTAAAAGCCACTCTCATGTTGGTCAGTAATCCATAAGTTCCCACAATGATTTTGTTTATATGCTTTTCTGGTGACAAGTCATCCCGAATAATCACTCCCAAGTCTTTCTCATCCTTTCGTTTACTGATTATCTCATTGCCCATTTTATATGTCCAGTGTGGTCTTCTTTCACTTATTCCCATTTCTAATACATGACACTTCTTGGCATTAAAGTTCATTTTCCAGGTCTGGCTCCAGCTTTTATTTTATTTATTTATTTATTCTTTATGCAAGGAAGAAGGAACCAAAGGCCACAGGCCTGCATACTGTTCCTTCCAAGGAAAAGCAAAAACAATACAAAAGAGAGCCAAATTCAAGATCCGTTCATTTCGAGATGCCTGGACACACAGCATTTGAAAGACTGGAGATCATAGGAAGTAGGAAATACAGACAGAGGAAGACAGTTCCAGAGATGACAAGTTGCATAAATGAAGAACTGGGATTAACGGTTAACTCTTGCATTAGAGACTTGGACAGAAAAGGGATGAGAGTTTGTTGCTAGAGGGGTACTATGTGCCTGTCGTAGAGGTGGAGGGATGCAAGCAGACAGTTCAGAGGAACAGTGACTATTGAAATAGCAATAGAAGAGAGATAAAGATGCAACAGTGAAGTGAAGAGACAAAGGTTGAAGGGAATCAGTAAGAGGAGGAGAGTTAATGAGATGAAAAGCCTTTGACTCCACCCTATTGAGAAGAGCTGCATGTGGGGAAACTCCCCACACATGAGAGTTGTACTCCATACACGGGCAAATAAGACCCGTGCTCAAGGTCAACAACTGTGCAGGGGTACAGAAAGTTTGGAATCGGCTTAGCACAACTAATCTCTTGGAAGCAGATTTCACAAGAGCTGAAATATGTTCTTTCAAAGATAAATCCCAAGAGAATGAAACCCCAAGCATGTTCAAGGATGATGCAGGACTGAACTGGACATTATTAAACATTAGTGGGTAATCCTGAGGAAGATTTTGTCAAGTTGATAAGTGTAAGAACTGAGTTTCTGATGTATTAAAAATAACAAGATTATTTTTACCCCAATCAGAGATATGAGCCAAGTCAGACATTAGGTGTGCCATAGCCTCATCCCTTTTTTGTTGAAGTAACTGCTGAGATGGACGTTGCGGAAACTGAATGCGAAGGTAAAGGGTGGAATCATCAGCATATGAGTGGATAGGGTTAGTTGTACAGCTTAGAAGGTCATTGATGAATAAAAGGAAGAGAGTTGGTGATAGGACAGAGCCCTGAGGAACACCACTCTTGACAGGTCTAGGAGAAGAATGATGGCCATCTACAACAGCGGCTATAGAACGACCAGAAAGGAAGCTAGACATGAAGGCACAGATAGAAGGATTGAAACCGTAGGAGGGCAGTTTGGAAATTAAAGATTTATGCCAGACTCGATCGAAAGCCTTTGAGATGTCAAGTGCAATAGCACAGCTTTCGCCAAAGTCCCGAAAGGAGGATGACCAGGAGTCTGAAAGATAAGTGAGAAGATCGCCAGTGGAGCATCCCTGACCGAACCCATACTGACGATCAGAAAGAAGGTTGTGACAGGAAAGATGCTTTAAAATTTTTCTGTCAAGAAATGACTTGAAAACATTTGAGACACAGGATGTTAAAGGAATTGGACGATAGTTAGAGGGTTGGGAATGGTCACCCTTCTTTGGGACTGGCTGAATGAGAGCAAACTTCCAGCAAGAAGGAAATGTACGAGTTGATAGACAAAGGCGAAAGAGTTTACCTAGACAGGGTGTAAGCACAGAAACACAGATTTTGGGGACAACAGGAGGGATTCCATCAGGCCCACAAGCCTTGTTAGTATTGAGGCCAGTGATGGCAGAAAATACATCAGCTGAAGAAATTTTAATGTCAGTCAAGAGGAAGTCAGTGGGGGGAAGTGATGGAGGAATAGCACCAGAATCGTCTAAGGTGGAATTGGAGGAAAAAGTCTGAGCAAAGAGATCTGCTTTATCAGTAGAAGAAATAGCTACAGAGCCATCAGAGTAGAAAAGAGGAGGGAAGGATGATGAGGTAAAGCTGTTAGAACGGTTTTTGGCAAGGTGCCAGAAGGAGCGAGAAGAATTCGAGTTGGAGAGTAGAGAACATTTAGCACGGATGAAATTATTTTTAGCAGAGCGAAGAACAGACTTAGCACGATTCCGGGCAGAAATATATAAAAGATGTGATTCAGGGGTGGGCTGGATCTGGTACCTCTTATAGGCCCTCTCCTTGTTGTGGACAGCAATAGAACAAGCGTGATTAAACCAAGGCTTTCTTGCATTAGTCAGAGGATATGTGAAAGGAATGTATGCTTCCATGCCCGAGAAAATAACCTCCATAATGCGCAAGGCACACTCAGATGGCTCCCGGCCATGGAAGCAATAATCATTCCAAGGAAAATCAAAGAAGTACTGCCTGAGGGCCTCCCAATCTGCAGCTCCAAAGTGCCACAGACGGCGTTTCTTTGCAGGGTCCACAGGCCGTACCGGAGCGATAGGACAGGTTAAGGTAATAAGGTTATGATCAAAGGAGCCCAATGGAAAGAAAAGATTAACAGTATAAGCAGAAGGATTAGTTGTTAGGAAAAGGTCAAGTATGTTGGAACTCTCTCCAAGGCGGTCAGGGATACGGGTAGCGTGCTGTACAAGCTGCTCTAGGTCATTAAGGACAGAAAAGATGTAGGCTTGTTCACCAGGTGAATCAGTGAAAGGAGAGGAGAGCCAAAGGTGGTGGTGAACATTGAAATCTCCTAGAATGGAAATTTCAGAGAAAGGAGAAATGGATAGAATGTGTTCCATCGTAGATGTAAGATAGTCAAAGAATTTTTGATAGTCAGTAGAATTAGGAGATAAGTAAACAGCACAGATATATTTAGTCAGAGAATGACAGGAAAGCCGAAGCCAGAGAGTAGAGAATTCAGAAGAATCAAGTTCAGGAACACGAGACAAGGATAGATCGTTGCGTACATAAACGCAACAGCCACCTTTGGCTTTGAAATGAGAATAGAGAAAGTAGGAGGATACAGAAAAGGGTTTGCTGTCAGTTGCCTCAGACAGCTGAGTCTCAGAGAGAAAGAGGTGAGGTTTAGAGGAGAAGAGATGGTGTTCAACAGAGCGAAAGTTAGAGGAAAGGCCGCGAATGTTACAGAAATGAAGGAGTGAGTCAGACAGTGGTTCCAGGCAGCCCTGTGAGTCGTCACCGGGAAACGGGCGGATGGTGGGAGCATTTATGGTCCCCCCCCTGGGGACTTCGAGGCATGATTTTTGTGTGCCATTTTCATTAATTTTGAAAAGGAAGTGTAGTGTGTACTGTGCAAGTAGTTTGGTATTGACAGTTAGAGAAACTTATACTGGAGAGCATGGTAGACTACTCTCTGTGTTACTGAGACACTGAAAAAGTTCAGCAAAGGGGGATGGTCAGGAACAAGTCCAGAAGGCTGATGAAATGGGAGCTCCAGCTCTCCCTGTCATCAGCCTTCAATCCACCTTGGGAGTACTGCCCTGCTCGACTGGTGCTACAGTCTACTCCTTTTGTCCAAGTCCTCTTGCAGTTCTTTACAACTATCAATACATTTAATGTGTTTCATAATTTTAGCATCACCTGCAAATATACTCATGAAACTATTCAAACCCTCTGGCAAATCATTTACATATATCAGAAACATTATTGGGGCCAGGGCAGAGCCCTGGGGTACTCCACTAGTCACATTTCTCCATTGTGAAACCTTGTCTCTTATTACTGTTCTCATCTGCCTTCCTATCAAATAATCTCTCATCCACTTTAATAGTTTCCCATGCACCTCTCCAAAGAGTCTTGACTTCCACAATAGTCTCTTATAGGGCACCCTGTCAAATGCTTTCTTAAGATCCAGATAGACACAGTCCGCCCATCCCTCTCTCTCCTGTATGACATCTATTACCCTACTGTAGAAACTTAATAGGTTAGTAACACATGATCTTCCTTCCCTAAAACCAAACTGTCTTGGTGTTATCACTTCATTTTCTTCTAAATACTTTATCCATATTTTTCTAATAATTTTCTCACAGATTTTACAAACAATACTAGTAAGTAACACAGGTCTATAATTAACTGGATCCTCCCTATCTCCTCCCTTAAAGACTGGCACAATACTTGCTCTTTTCCAATCTTTAGGTAACTGTCCATTTTCAAGCGAGGACTTGACGATGACATAAACTGGCCACACTAACTGGTCTCCACATTCCTTCAGGATCCATCCAGCCACACCATCTGGTCCCATTGCTTTTCTCACATCCAAATCCATCCTCAGCTGTAGTACCTAATTCATGTCAACTGTAATTTCGGCCATTCACGTCAGCCTGGGATCCATTTCAGGCTCCCTAAATTCGTCTTCCAATACATAAACTGACTGCAGATTGTTGTTCATTATTTCACACTAGACTTCTTCTCTTTCGTATGTTTCATCTCCATCTCTCAGTCGTATTATACTGTCCTTAACTTTCATTTTCATTTTAGTGGTAGGTGGTGGCGACCTTCATCCACTCACTTGATGTAGAGCTGCCTTTTTTTTTTTTTTTTTTTTTTTTTTTTTTTTTTTTTTTTTTTTTTTAATGTGTCCGACTCTGGGCATAGGCTTCACAGCCTGCTATCAAGACCCAATCGTCCTCCTAACCTCTACATGTCACCACTTCGGCGCTAACACCCACCGTCCATACTGAATACATGCTAGGGCTGTCTCATACAGGACTGGTGTATTGGTATTAGCGGGGTTATTTTTACGACATGCCGGCGGGTCTTCTGGTAGATCAGTAAAGCCTGATTTAATGAAATTCAAATCCTTAAACTGTTCCCTGCCTCAGCGAGGATTCGAACCTGGGTCCTTCGGGACTGCAAGCCAACTCTCTACCGATCGAGCTACCGCCTCCCCAATTACTTCTTCCTTAGCCTTTATCATTCTTTTTATGTGCCTGCCCTCCTTTCTTCCAATTTCTCCTATATTTCCTGTCACTTCTTACTGCTTTTCTTTCCTTTACAGGTGGCATTACATTGAGTGACAAGCCAAATGGTTTCCTGTAAGCCAAGAAACCATTTACAATGCTTGGTGGTAACCATATAACCAAAACATATGTGCTCCATACGTGTCAGCAAGTGGGTTGGTGCAGGGTTAGTGCCCCTCCCCGTAAAATAAATAACTCAAAGTCAAATGGCCACCCCTTACGGGATTATGGTGTCTGGCAATAGATAGATAGATAGAACTTTCATTTTGCCATTTATGTTTCGTTCGTTTTGTTTTTGAAGGCTCCAACATGCTTGCATGAGTCTGCCCTAGTCACCTAATGGCGGCTGTCCATGCTACTCGATCCCTGGCAGCCTCCCTGTTCAGTCCCTTAACATTTAAGTCACACTTAATGACTTCGTCCCATGTCTTTCTCGGTCTACCCCTCCCCCAATACTAACACTCCTCATCCTCTGTACCCAATTATCATCCCCCATCCTCTCCACATGTCCAAACCACCTTAGCCTACCTCTCCTCATCACAACACCAATACACTCCAGTCCCATCCTACCTCTCAACTATTCCATTGTAAACCCAACCCCCCCAGGCCTTCCACACATAGACGCACTGCACATCCACCTAATCATTGTCATTTCTGAACGTTTAAACCAGCGAATATCCTCTTCCTTTACTGCCCAGGTCTCACTGCCATCCAGCATCACACTCCTAACACATGCTGAATACAAAGACCCATTAGCACGTACGGAGAGTCCCCTCATGTCAGGAGAGGCAACAGCTCCCTGAACTTACCACTTCTCACCCTTGCAACCAAGCTAACTCCAGCCCCACCATCGGCGCATTACATGTCTCCCAAATAACAAAACTCCTCCACACACTCAAGACGCTCACCAGCAAGTTCAACCCTCTCACACCTAACAATCTCCACCTGCTCTCCCCGACACACCGCACACATGAAATCAGCATTATCTCGCAGTCTACCTCTAATACCACTACATCTCTTGTGCACCCATTTATCACAAACACTAAACATGATGGAATTACTTCCCACACCCTTGTGGCAAACTGCACATGGCCACTCTCCCTCTCCTCTGATTGTACTGCCACCAACCCAAGATATCATCACTTTTGTTTTATCTGCATTTACCCTTAAGCCCTTGTGCCCCATACCATCTCTCTACTTCTTAAATCTTTCCTCCCCCTCCTTTTCATTCTCTGCAATCAACACCAAATTATCAGCATACAACATCTCCCATGGGAGTCCATCTCTAAAGTCAGGTGAGAGGGCTTCAAGCACCATGATAAACAACAAGGGACTCAAAACTGACCCCTGATGCACACCAACAATCACGGAAAACTCATCACTCAAAACTCCAATCACTCTTACCTGGGTGCGAGCACCTACGTACATGGCCATAACCACCCTAACCAGCCACTCTTCCAACCCTAGCTTTCTCATTGCCCACTTCACCACCTCTCTAGGGACTCTGTCAAAGGCCTTTTCCAAATCAACACAAACAAAATAAAATTTCCTTTTCTTCCCAATATATTTCTCTTAAAGCTGTCGAACAATGAATATGGCATCAGTGGTCCCCCTGCCTGGCATAAACCCAAACTGCATCTCATTGATATTCACTCTTTCTCTAATCATACCTTCTAGAACTCTCTCCATTACTTTCATTATCTGATCTAAGAGCTTTATACCTCTATAATTTCCCCTTTCCAGGGTATCACCCTTCCCTCTGTACACATTTACAATTACACTCTCCAGCCAATCATCTGGGACAACACACTCATATATAATCATGTTTATCAGGTCAGTGACTAACCTCACCCCAGTGTCTCCTGAGGCCTTCAACATTTCGGCAGTCAACCCAGACACACCTGCTGTCTTCCCCACCCGCATCTGCCTATTGCCTCACTCACAGTAGCAGTGTCAATCAAAGGCCAAGGGCCAAACAATAGATCTGCTGCTGGCTCCAAACCTTCCCCATCCCAATCAAACTCCTCATTCAACAACCGGCTATAATGCTCTCTTTAATCCTCACTGTTCACCACTATCCTTCCTTCATCATTCTTCACACACTGCTCACCTATAATATCCCAATTTTTTTTTTTTTTTTTTATGCAAGGAAGAAGGAACCAAAGGCCACGGGCCCGCATACTGTTCCTTCCAAGAAAAAGTAAAAACAATACAAAAGAGAGCCAAATTCAAGATCCATTCATTTTGAGATGCCTGGACACACTGCGTTTGAAAGACTCGAGATAATAGGAAGAAGGGAATACAGACAGAGGGAGACAGTTCTAGAGTTGACCAGTTGCATAAATGAAGGACTGGAAGCAACAGTTAACTCTTGCATTAGAGAGCTGGACAGAAAAGGGATGAGAGTTTGCTGCTAGACGGGCAC
>JAGKTI010014397.1:0-21708 GCA_018397915.1 Birgus latro
TGGTAGTGAGACCTGGGCAGTAAAGGAAGAGGATATTCGCAGGTTTAAACGTACAGAAATGACAATGATTAGGTGGATGTGCAGTGCGTCCCTGCGTGCAAGGCCTGGGGGGGCTGGGTTTACGATAGAAGAGTTGAGAGGTAGGATGGGACTGGAGTGTATTGGTGCTGTGATGAGGAGAGGTAGGCTGAGGTGGTTTGGACATGTGGAGAGGATGGGGGATGATAATTGGGTGCAGAGGGTGAGAAGTGTTAATATTGGGGGAGGGGTTGGGAGGGGTAGACCGAGAAAGACATGGGACGAGGTCATTAAATGTGACTTAAGGGTTAAGGGACTGAATAGGGAGGCTGCCAGAGATCGAGCAGCGTGGAGAGCCGCCATTGGGTGACCAAGGCCGACACATGCAAGCATGTTGGAGCCTTCAAAAACGAAAACGACGATCCATCCATCCATCCATCATCTAATCCTGTGTTGCCCCATGAGAAGCATAGAAGCCTGGGGCTATGCAAGTTGGTCCTGACATTGAAGATGACAGTGAATTGTTATTATTATTATTATTTTTATTGTTCTTAGTGATACCAGTATGAATGCTACTGTACAATATTATTATCGTTATATTAAATTTAGTAGCAGAGTAGTTTAAGTTGAAAGGCATAGTAGGTAAGTATCATTTTATGAAACAAATAAACAGTTTGACTATTAGAAGTAAATTTAACAGTTATTGGATATGCAAACTAAGAATAACAAAGCTTGTCATGGAACTGTAGGAAGCTGTCAACCAGGGAAAATAATTATAGTCAATTCCAGGTTAGAATTACGCTTAACCACAACTCACACCACTTCACATCAGTCCATACTCCCTCCCTCAAACTGCATCACCATACCTATAATGAGTATAGTTACAAGTGATGGAGTTAGTAGTAGTTGCAAAACCAAGCTCATCAGAACATAAACCTGGTGGACTGCAGCCCAAAGTTGCGATAATGCAGGCTACCGTCCTTCTTTCAGTGGATAGAGAGGAGATTGAGGGACATTTGTACAACTTGCTAGGTCCATCACCTGGTCATATCAGTGCCATCACGAGAAGGTGTTCTTCTCGAGCAGCATGATGGAGTTGTGAGGCAGTATGGGCAGGTGTAGAAGGGTGTGAGTCATGACCAAGTGTAATTCTAACATTGGAATGGACTATTAATGGGAAATACTGAAACACAGCATACAAGGACAACAAAGCAATAGCAGACACAATCAGCATGAGTTCAAAAGAGCTGAATTGATTTTAAAAATTTTTGTAGTACAGTAATCATAAGAGGAACACATAAGATGATGAAACAATTTACGATTATACTTAAGGTCGGTGTGAGGTAGGAATGCGGTAGGTAGTAGTCTAGTGATAAAAAGGAGAAGCAGTGGCGAAGTAAAAGACATCACAGCATTATACCTTAATTTGTTTACTTTAACTTGGCCCGGAGTTTAGTCCTCTTGCAGCACACAGGACAGTAGCAGAAAAAGACAATACAGGTACTGTAGTGTGTTTTTACGTTTTTTCGAAGCGCTCACTGTGACCAGTAACATATTCCATTGTTACTCACTTGTTACAGCATACTGGCAGAAGAAGGTAATACCACAGCTGTGTTCTATCCACAGCACTTCTTTGTGACTACCACCATATTGTATTCTGATGTTAATCTCTTCTGACAGCTTAGAATTTAGGATGGAGAGAGGACACTTATAGGCCAGGTTAAAATGAAAAGAGTTCAGTAGTCAGAGAGAGAAAGAAAGAATCACTGGTTAACCCCTTAACCGCGGGGATGACGGAGGTGGTTCTTGCCCGTACCAAGGGGGTAATTTGCGCTCCGACTCACTTTTTAAAAATATTTGCCCAAAATCAGTTTTTTGTCCTAGAGTATTATAATTACATTTGCTTATGGCATATACCTTCAGCTTTCTTATGGGATTTTTTTTTTTAGCCTTCGTCGACTACCGTATGACTTGTGGAGACTTCTGAAGTTGGGTAACGAAGTCTCCAGTTTACACTTCCCAACAGCTCGTAATATGAATACCAATGCCTGATATTATCACTAGAAACACTAATCAGTTATTTCCTAGTAGGTTTGATCCATTGCCACTGACTGTCATGAGAGTGACGACCTGCGGTTAAGTGGTTAATGAGAGGAATCAAAAGAGAAAAATAATACTAGGGAAGGCAGGGAAAAAAAAAAGAAAAAAAAGTTAGGATAAAGGGAAGCATATAGAAAATGCAGAGGGAGGAAAAAAAACTACAAGGCCGAGGAAGAAGTGCAAAGAAACGGTGAAAAGAGCAAGTGCAGAAGAGACAACTGTAAGAGGAATATGATATGTGTGTAAGACAAGACAGTGAAAGGAATAAGTGGAAAGTATAGAAGACAGTGAAAGGAATAAGTGAAAAATATAGAGGGCAGTGAATGGAATAAAAGTGTAGAAGACAATGACAGAGGTAAGTGAAAAGTGAATATGACAGTGAAAGGCATAACTGAAAAGTGCTAAAGACAGTGAATTGAAAAGTGCAGTAGACAGTGAGAGGAACAAGTGAAAAGTGAATCAGTGAAAGGAATAAGTAAAAAGTGAGAGGAATAATCAAATATTGCTCAGGAACAGAAACTGAGAGGAAACAGAAGTAATAAAATTATTGGTGAAAAATCTAGTGAAAAATGGGAGTAAGGGAGGTCAGTGTGAAGGGAAGCGAGAGTGAGAAGGGGGAGTGAGGGAGGGGTAATTTGAGAGAGGATGGCAATATGAAGGGAAGGGGGGAGGATATGAAAACGGGAGTGAGGGAGTAGTGTGAGAGAATGGGGTGGTTGAGGGATCTCAATCGGCTCATAAACGGTAGCCAACCAGAACTGTATTGTATCATTATTGTATTTTATGCTTAATTTTCATTTTTTACTGATGGGAAAGTTTTTAGGATAGAGGGTCAAGACGGATAATGACGCAATATCCAGCTCGATGCTGAATATTGAGTCGATGAGGGGTATTAAGCACTATCTTGCTTTTTACGTTATTTGGCGTAGGGCTTGGCTGAATTACTCTGGACAATTGAGGGTTTACTGTAAAAAAAAAAAAAAAAAAAAAAAAAATAGACAAACTCTGAAGTTACAAAAGTATTGTGCTTTATACTATCAGTTTATTCATAAATTTAAGATATGTTCAAGCATTAAACAGCTTAAATTTCAAAAAGCAGACAGCATCGTACTTTTCTGAAAAGTTGTAATATTGTAATTCCATTGTCCTTAGCACCATGTATTAGTCCATAGCAAGTAAAATTACACTTAGCCACAACTCACACCCTTTCACACCTGCCGATACTCCTTCACACTATCACTGTAACTTTAATTTGGAGTGATACACAGTCCTTTCATCTTAACATGGCCTAGATTTTCTTCCTTTTACAGCTTATTTCACATATTGAGCACAAGGAAAAGACAATGCAATGGTTCTATGCCCTTTTCATAGCACTTTTTCATGATGAGGATCATAATCTTGTGTTAATCTCCTGTTACAGTTCAGGATTTCAGATAGGTAGATGGCAATTTTAGGCCAAGTTAGAATAAAAGAGTATAGTTACAGGCGATGGAATTAAAGTGGGGAGTATGGACAGCTGGGGAAGGGTGAGGGTCATAGGACAGTGAATTTTTAAATCTGAAATGACTAAGTTGATGGTGTGATACCAGTGGCTGAAGAAGGGGGGGGGGAGAGAAAGTATAGGGCAGAATTAAACAGTATTGTACTGTACAGTATTAAGAATATATATGAACAGTTTAAGGAAGGGAATATCATAGGTGATTAAAAACTCACATTTTTACTAATGAGGGCTCTTTGGGGAAGTAGAGTTACACCAATCCTTCAGGCAACTGGGTTCATCTGAAACATAAAGGGTACAGTAAGACGGTGATAATTATTTATTATTTACACAGTTGCAGATGTCTGTTTTTTATTTACAGTTTCAGGTCGGTGTTTTTACTGACAGTTATTGGTTTTTGTTTTTTATTAGTTATTGTTTTTTGTTTTTATTCAGTTATTGGTTTTTGTTTTTATTTGCAGTTATTGGTTTTGTTTTTATGTACAGTGACTTTTTTATTCACAGTTATAGGTTTTTGTTTTTATTTACAGTTACTGGCATGTGTCATGTCTCCGTGGTTGTTCAATCTGTACATGGATGGGGTTATAAAAGAGATACAAGGTCAGGCAGTGGATGTTGGAGCAGCCCTAGTGAGAGAGGGCAGTGTTTGGAAACTCACTGTACTGTAGTTTGCAGATGATACTGTGTTGTTGAGTGAAGATAAAGGGGAGCTGCAGGGCTTGGTAGATGAGTTTGGGAGAGTGTGTAAGAAACGGAATCTAAAGGTGAATGTAGGGAAGAGTAAAGTGATGGTCTTCGAGAGAAGTGAAGCCAGTGAATGTACAGTGAGATTGGATGGGAAGGATATGGAGAATGTGAGTGAATTTAAGTACTTGGGCAGTGTGATGAGTAAGGATGGAAGTCTGGAGGGTGAAGTGCTCGAAAGAATGCAGCAGAGAAGGAAGGTTGCTGGTTCGTTGAAAGCAGTGATAAGAAACAGGGAGGTGAGCATGGAAGTGAAAAAGTTGTTACATGACAGTATTATGATACCAACTCTAACATATGGAAGTGAAGCTTGGACCCTGTTGGAAGGACAGAAGTCAAGAGTGAGAGGAGTGGAAATGAGTTATTTGAGAGGAGCATGTGGAGCCACATGGAGAGACAGACTAGCAAATGAGGAAGTGAAGGAGCATTGTGGTGTGGTTGAGGACGTGATTGGAAGCGTTAGGAGAAACACGTTAAGGTGGTTTGGGCATGTGGAGAGGATGGAGAGTGAAAGACTGACGAAGAGAGTGTGAGTGAGGTGGAGGGGGTGAGAGGGAGGGGGAGGCCGAGGATGAGATGGAGGGTTGGAGTGGGGAGGTATATGAGGGAGGGGGGGTGTAAGTTGGGAGCGTGGTAGTGAAATGGCAGAGGACAGAGTGACATGGAGACGATTTGTTTGTGGCCACCCCGTGCAGGATTCAGGCGTCTGGCAATAGATAGATAGATAGATAGATACTGGCATTTGTTTTTATTCACAGTTGCTTTTTTTTTATGTAGTTACAGTTTTTTGTTTTATTTACAGTTTCAGGTTTTTGTTTTTATTTAGTTACAGATTTTTTTAAATAACGGGGTACTGTTTTTGTTTTTATTTTTTAGTTTATGTTTTTATTTACAGTTACTGGTTTTTGTTTTGTTACTGGTTTTTGTTTTTATTTACAGTTACTGTTTTTTTTTTATTTACAGTTACTGGTTTTTGTTTTTATTTAGTTACTGGTTTTTATTTTTATTAAGTTATTGGTTTTTGTTTTTAGTTACTGGTTTTTGTTTTTATTATCAGTTACTGGTTTTTGTTTTTCTTAACAGTTACGGGTTTTTGTTTTTATTTACATTTACTGGCTTTTGTTTTTATTTACATTTACTGGCTTTTGTTTTTATTTACAGTTATTGGTTTATGTTTTTATTTACAGTTACTGTTTTTATTTAGTTACAGGCGTTTGTTTTTATTTATAGTCTTATGTTACGTTTTTTGTTAGATTTTTATTTACATAGCTACAGTTCTAGTCAATATAAAGTTAGACATTAAAACAATAAGAGAAATATATTCCATTTTATAAGGTTACACAAAACCACATAAACTTCCTATATTGCAGAGTGTATAAAGGACCTGCTCAGTCAGTAACACACTAAATATATTCACACGAAAAGTCCTTCATTCTTGCACAGCCCACATATAATGCTTCACTTTTGCTTTCTAAGAATTTTTACACGTAAGGCTTTTCACTTAGTCTTATGGTGTTTCAGGGGCCCATATGGTCCCGCATCTCTGTGGAGCTTGTCCATGTTTCTTATTTTATCTATCTATAGCCCGACGCCCAAATCCCGCAAAGGGTGGCCGCAGACAAAACGCCTCCAAGTCGCTCTGTCACCCACCATTTGACTGCCCTCCCCCAACCCTCCTTCTTCTTTGCTGTCCTTATCTCATCCTAGTAGTTCAGTTACTCTTCTAGGAGCTGCCTAGCATGGGCCAACCGGCCTACTGCAGTTATCCTCTCTTCTTATGTTCATATACCTCTCAGCTCCATCCCTTCACCTCATCCTGGGTCTCTCCTCTCCCTCTCGTTCCCTCCGTTTCACCTACATACACCTTCTTAGTCAGTCTTTCATTTTATTTTATACTTGAAGAATTTTGAAACGTAAGGTCTTTCGCTAACGAACAGTCTTATGGTGTTTCAGGGCCTCGTATGATCCTGTATCATATTATTTATTCCTTTAACTCAACGACTTCGTGTGTGTGTGTGTGTATAGACGTTTTTATTCAGCTTAGACTGACTTTTCGAACTGGGGCGTTAGATACAGCTTCTAGTAACCTATTCATTACGAAACTCAATTAAAAAAAAATCGTCCATTAGTATAAAGAAGTCGAAAAACATGTTACCACGCTGAAGAGGTTTTGCGGTACGTTTTGGGGGTATAGGCTAAGCGACCAAACTTGTAAACATGCGGGATGGTAACTGATGCACTTTCAGGTCGATCCAACGCCAAGATGAAATCATCCGTAGTTTCGTACTAACTAACATAACTTAATCTGACAACGTAATCTAATCTAGCCCAATTTAATCCATCACCCCCAAACTTAATCTGCCTTAAATTAGAGAACTGCACCAAGTCAACGCCTGATCTCATGTGAGACATCCCACGTGTCAAGACAGTGGCGTTTTATATTCACCAGTAGAGGGTAACAAGGGTCGGAATTGCTATAGTTTATGACTGGGTATGCAGCTGGAGTATGTGTCCGGATCAGGAAAGGTGGACGTCCCTACCCTACATAGTCCCGGGTCACCCTTGGGCAAGGTGTAGCACCCGTTAGACCACCTAAAAGGTAGTAAGTGAATCGTTACCAATGTCCCGCGAGGTACTACCATGGCACTGAGGTGGGGCCATGGCCTGGTAGCTGGCCTTGCGCAACACTCCCAGATGAGGAACTCAGCCACATTAACAAGTGGCCAAAGTCCAGGCGGAGACTTTAACTCATACATATCCCCTTGGCAGCTATGCCTCTCCGAGGCTATGTCTGCTACTAAAAGGTGGTTGCTTGCATATGGTTGATGAGTCTGCTTGGCCAGACAGACCAGGGAATAGCAACAACAACAATTGTCTTGGTATTAAAATGATAGGTACCACACAAGAGAACAGTAAGATATAATATGCAAAATATGCAGCACAGACCAGCACAGCACCACCACTTACAGCTAATATTGCAAGTAGCATTAAATTGGTGCCGTACATGGAGGAGTTAATTACATTGAAGACGATGTAGTAATGTGTTGTATTTTAAGTGGCTTTGGAGATTTCCTAAAACGACTCTTTGCCATTTATTCTGCACATTGCTCCGCGATATCCTCTTGTATGTTGTTGATGAAGACTGTTATTTTTTTGCCTAGATAATTAAGACACTAAGTAGATAACTGGTAATGTAACTAACCTAAATCGCCGCACTAGTCCCGTGGTTCAGGTTTGTGTGTGTGTGTGTGCGTGTGTGATTGTTGGAGTCGTATTTGAGCATATAATAGAATGTGTGTGTGTGTGAGAGAGAGAGAGTGAGTGAGTGTGAGCGAGCGAGAGAGAGAGAGGGGGGGGGGGCTATCATGATAATTATATGATAATTATATACTGTTGTTTGACTTTTTTTTTTTTTTTGTCCCTCTGCAATTCAGTGCCAGAATAAGGCAGTACAATGACTACATCCTCTCCACAGCACCTCTTCGTGACTAGCGCCATATTCTTTTGATACTCTCATGTTACAGTTCAGCATGAAAGATGGAGAGACGGAAGTTTTAGGGTCATATGCTAAGCAGGTTTAAAGATTCCGTAAAACCTCCTTAGGGATTTATTTTGCACATTACATCTTCATAACTAAGCTCTGTGGAGACCATTGTAGGTTTGTTTTCTCCCGACAGAAATCCTTAATCCCTCTCAGGTCAGTTGAAGGCCAGTTGTAGGCTGATTGGAGGGTCGTTTGGACTAATAATCAAGGAGACTCATTCCTACGTCATAACTAAGGTTCATTTAATATTTAGGATCGTAGAGCAGTCCAGTCCAGTCAGATGAAAACAAACTAGCTACATACTCTGTTACAAACACAACAGTGGGAACAGGACTTTTAGACAAGTTCATTTTGACAGAGTGTAGGTACAAAAACTTGCAGAGTAAGAGTAAGCGGAACAGTAGTCGTAAATGGGTCAAGATTTGCCTACTTATTGACACACACACACACACACACACACACACTAGCAGGCGCGCGCTACTTCTGCATGGATTTATACGGGACGGGAGATGTGTAGAACTAGAGGGGGTAGATAAAGCCTTCAGTAACCTTCTTGTGTCGACAGCTCATTTCTCTTTACTCAGTATTCCTACTCTCTCTCTCTCTCTCTCTCTCTCCTATCCACACTTCCAGACCCTCCCTCCTTTCGTCACTTCTGACTCCCAATTCCACTCCTCTCACCTGCACTCTCCTCCCTCTCTCCCTTTCCGTTCATAACATTCTTCACTCCCTACCTCTTCCTCTCCCATCTTAGTATTCTTCTCCTCCCCCACCCCTCCTCCCAACCTCCAACGATTACCTGCTTCCCCTTCTCTCTCCCACCTTTACACTCGTTCCCCCTTCTTCTTCCTCCCTTTCCCGCCAAGTCTTCCCTTCCCAAATGGTGGAACTCCAACATTAAACATTGTCTGGAAGCAAAAAACCTTGCATATAAAAATTGTAATACCACAAAGAGTCAAAGTTATAAAAATGAATACTATGCCCTTCGACGAAAAGCCAATAAATTAAATAAATGCAGTAAGAAAAACCATGAGGCATATATTGCAAGTATCAGTAAATCAAATCCCAAAGAATTTTTCAGTTACATAAGAAGCAGAAAGGTAATAACTCCAACAATCGGTCCCTTAATCACAGATAACGGAGAGCACACTGATGATGAAACTATGATGGGCGAGAATTCTTAATACGTTCTTCGCTTCAGTATTTACAACAGAAAATATACATACGATTCCTGCTGTTTCTCCCATTCCTATAAAAGAGGGCAACATAATCACTGACATCACAGTGATCGCGACGTGCTGCCTGCAATAAACAAATTAAAAGAGAATAAAACACCAGGACCGGACAAAATATCTCCATGTGTATTGAAGGACCTACAGAATGAAATATTAAAGCCTTTGTCTGAACTTTTCAACTTATCACTTAAGATCAGTAAGGTGCCACATAAATGGAAGCTTGCCAACGTAACCCCAGTAATCAAAAAGGGCAACAGAGCCCAACCAGAAAACTACCGCCCAATTAATTTAACATCGGTGGTTTGCAGATTGCTCGAAACAATTATCAGAGACAAGTTTGTGAAACACTTAGAAACAAACAGTCTCATCAAAGATTCTCAACATGGTTTTCGTAATAATCGCTCTTGCCTCACGAATCTGCTGGACTTTTTCAGTGATATACTGAATATGTATGACGAGACTAAATCTGTTGATGTGGTCTACCTAGATTTTCAAAAGGCTTTTGACAAAGTTTCCACACAAAAGACTCCTTCAGAAGCTAAAGGCACGTGGTTTCAGCGGCAGTGTTCTCGGTTGGGTAGAAAATTGGCTCTCTGGACGAAAGCAAAGAGTTGTAATTAATGGAAAAGAGTCAGACTGGATAAACGTTACAAGTGGTGTGCCACAGTGTTCCGTGTTAGGTCCTATTCTTTTCTTAATAATCCCTCCAATATCCGACGTAATAGAGCCAAAGGCATGTCCAGATATTGGTTTTGTCCGGATATTGGTCCTGAAGCTCCAGCACTGGTTTTTCATGACCCTGACCTAACCTAACCTAACCTAAATCAGAAAACTACCTTCCTACCTCCCTACTGGACATGTATAGCACTTATTTAGGTCCCTTTTCACATAAATAATGCATACATAGCATGAATTTATTGAATTTTAACCAAAAAATGATGATTTAGGGGTGAGTGAGTCATAGGAGCTCAGAACTTGCCAGCATAGTATAAGTAAGTATCGGACATGGAAATCATCTTTTCTCACATTTTATGCACTAAATTATTGGATACAAAGCATCAAATACAGTAAATGATGTTAATTGCTACCGGAAAAATGGTTTGGTTAGGTTAAGTTAGGTTAGGTTTGGTTAGGTTAGGTTAGGTTAGGTTATGACCGGACATGAAATTCACTGCTTCAACCTTTTTCATAGCTGGTGCACTTAATAACCATGCATGAAAGAATTAAATTAAAAGCAGGAAATTATGATTAACACAATGTTAGGTTAGGTTAGGTTAGGACCGGACATGAAATTCATTGCTTCAGCCTTTTTTCTAGCTGTTTTACTTAAGAACCATGCATGGAAAAATTAAATTGCAAGCAGGAAATTATGATTAACATTTAGGGTAATTTTTTAACACATGTACAGCATGATGAAAACAGGTTAGGCATGAAAATCTTTATGGTAACCATAGGTTAGGTTAGGTTAGGACCGGACATGAAATTAACTGCTTCAACCTCTTTTCTAGCTGTTTTACTTAAGAACCATGCATGGAAAAATTAAATAGCAAGCAGGAAATTATGATTAACATTTTCGGTAATTTTTTAACACATGTACAGCATGATGAAAACACGTTAGGCATGAAAATCTTTATGGTAACCATCGGTTAGGTTAGGTTAGTTTAGTTAGTTTAGGTTAGGACCGGACATGAAATTCACTGCTTCAACCTTTTTTCTAGCTGTTTTGCTTAAGAACCATGCATGGAAAAATTAAATAGCAAGCAGGAAATTATGATTAACATTTTCGGTAATTTTTTAACACATGTACAGCATGATGAAAACACGTTAGGCATGAAGTTAGGGTACTTACGAACAAAAAGCGGCCGTCCTGATGTAATAACCCACTCTGTCATCTCAGACTCTGACAGGAAGACATTGCACCTGACACACCTTTCCACTTGAGAATCACCAGCACTTCTCACCAACACTTTCACCAAGGTTTTTTTTTATAACTGGAATAACATCACTTCACTGCACTGTACACAACAGTAAATTCCCGTGTGGTCTAGTGACGATCCATGGAGCCTTGTGAACTTCTCAGCAGCAGCTTTCAGCTCCGTTCCACGTACCAACACACCAGCAGCACGTTGTTGTCGATACGAAATCAACATGGAGTGGTCGATGTCTGCATACTTAGGAGTAAACATCACCTTCCTCTGCACGTTTCGTCTGGTCTTCGATGCGAAATCAGCCGTGTACTGCTGTAGTTTGTCTCGGGACTTCTTGATATCAAACTAGGTGGAGCGAGGGAGGTTGAACTCACGTAAGATGCGCCCTGTTGACCAGCCGGCGTCCACCTTGTCAAATATCTGCCTCTTCTTCTCCAGAGTCTGAACCACTCTTTTGCTCTTCTCAGGAGGTGGGGCCATCATCACACACATGATGAAGTGATGAAGAAGGTGAAGAGCAGTATCAAGCACTGTAGGAGGTAGGGTATCACACAAAAGCAATCACTTCGGCCGCCATTTTCGGAGTTGTTCACGAGGGAGAAGGGGAGTGGGTAATGGCGACCGATAGTGGCGTCACGAGTGTAAACAGAGAGGATCGGCGCGCGCGGGAAATTCAAACTGACGTGGTCCCAAAAAATCGAAAATTAATCGATTTTTTCTTGTTTTTTTTCATTTTGGGGGTTGGGCAGCCCAGAATGTCCGGTTAGTGAGTATGTCTGGTTATTGGACGTCCGGATATTAGAGGGATTACTGTAAACGATATTGGCGAAGGATTGTGTTGTAAGATTTCAAAATTTGCTGATGATACTAAAATAGGTAACAGACAGATACAGCACTGCAAAGGCAAGCAATTCAGAGAGATCTTGATCAGCTGTTTAACAGGGACCAAGTTTGGCTAATGGATTTTTATATTAATAAATGCAAAGTGCTAAACATTGGCAGTAAAAATGTAAGAGCTAGTTATAGCATGAATAATGTCCAATTTGATAGGGTAAACCACGAAAAAGACTTAGGAGTTATAATAAAGGACGATTTGAAACCAAGCAAACAACGTACAGAAGCAGTGAAAAAAGCCAACAAATTGATTGGATTCATAGGCAGAGCATTTGAATATGAGTCCGATAATATCATCCTCACTTTGTATAATTCCGTATTACGCCCGCACTTGGAGTACTGTGTTCAGTTTTGGTCACCGTATTATAAAAAGGATATGGAAAAGCTTGAAAGAGTGCAGCGAGACAAAAATGATACCTAGATTGAGAAATAAACCGTACGAGGAACGTTTAGAAGCCCTGAATCTCTATCCTAACTAAACGGAGGATACGAGGAGATTTAATTCAAGTATTCAAAATATTCAAAGGACATGATAACATGGCTGTCTATAAATACTTCACAGTTGATCACTCAAATTATACTAGAGGAAGTGGGCATAAAATAACTGGCAAACGATTCCAGTCGCATGAAGCTAAGCATTTCTTCTTCATTAGAGTTGTAAATATATGGAATAAATTGCCCTTCAGTGTAGTAAATTGTAATACAGTACTAACCTTTAAAGGTCACATGGATAAATATTTGTTGTCTAACCCCCAGCTTACCATGTTTACTCCCGAATAAAACACTTGTGTTTGTATAAATTTTTATTTTATTCAATTCTTTTAGAGCTTGGATCAATTTATTAAATGCAAATATATGCACGGCAATAATATTTTGAGTTTCTTCTCGCAGAGTCCAACTGAGACGACAAGATCATTATATTTACGTGTATCTGTAACGTTTGAATTCTCGCAGAGTCCAACTGAGACCACGGAATTATTAGCTATATTCATGTGTATCTGTATCTTTTGAATTCCCGTAGAGTCCAACTGACACCATGGGATTACCGTATTCACGTTGTTATGTCTGTAGAGTCTCATCATCCGCAGATGCCCTGTTAACTCAGTGTACCTGTACATAGTGTCATGCGTTATTTATTCGATTATTCTACTTTCTCTTTCTGGTTATTCATACTGGTAGCTTATAGATAATATATTATAGAATGTAGCTTTTCCTTTTCAGTCTTTCCTATGAAATTTCCATGTCAGTTTTTCCAAGCTGCATGGTGTTTTTTCTCACTTTTTCTTGCCAGTTTTAACTGGAGGGTTTGGAGGCGGGGGGATCCTTCTTGCTTTACTCTCTTTATCCTTCAACATGTAGAGGCAGATCTTGTAGTCATAGTCTACTCTGCAACAAACAGCTTCGAAAGGACCATAAGGTCTGCTGCTGTTTGCTTTCCTTTGTACTTCCCTCCCTCCCTCCCGCCCACTCTTCCCTCCCACCCTCCCTCCTTCAGGTGCTCCGCGTGGTCACTCCTTTCTTCGCGTTACTCAGCTGATCTCAGAATTCAGGAACAAAGTGCATACACTTTCTCTACTTGGTTTATTTTCATCTGACGTAACGGGTATTCTTACAACAAGATTTATAAGTCTTGGTTACATGGAATTTGATGAGTCTTAGGTATAAGATAGAAATTAGTGTCCTTGGTCTGACTACACATGGCAATCAATTGAGCTGGAAGTGGTCAGGTAAGAGTAAATACTCTATTATTTAAATGCGCAATTATGTGTTGTGTCACGATCAGAAGTTCGGCAACAATCCTCTTCCACCATTGTGTCATCCCTTATGTATTTCTCACTACTCCCCGGACAAGTATCCATTCCACTTCTACTCTTTTACTGTGTGCTATCCTTTCTTTTCGTACTAATTTATTGTGTGCTGTCTTTTCTTCTTGTACTTTTATTGTGTGCTTTCCTTCCTTCCTTCTCTCACTCTTTACACCTTCCATTGTCATAACGAGCAAAAAAGTGTCGGGGAAATTCTAATCATAGTAGTTGCAACCTCAGGCTCATCTGAACGCGAACCCAGTGGACTGCAGGCCGAAATTGTTCTTCCCTCATCTACCATCCTCCTTTCCGGGGACGGGGAGGCGATTGAATGACGTGTATTCGAGTATAACCGGTCAGCTTCACCGTCCGGTCATCTCTGTGCGACCACACGAAGGCGTCATCCTCCATCACCCTTTCCTGTACCGTTTTTATCATAGTACATTAACAACGAAAAACGATAGGCGTCGCGTCTTTCTCTCTCTCGTTAAGGATCGGTAGAGATTCTTGAGTTCGGTGGCTGGACTGGGGAGTGAGTGAGGGTGTGGCCCTTTTCACTGGACAAGCTCTTGATGAGTTCACTCTCTGTCGTGTTTTATCATTCCCAGCCATAGGTGGGGAAATGAGGTCCTGATGATGATGGTGCTGGTGGTGATGATGTTGATAGCGTTGGTGGTGATGATGATGATGGCAGTGGTGATAATGATGGTAGTGATGGTGGTGGTGGTGGCGGTGATGCTGGTGGTGATGTGATGATGATGATAACAGCAGTGACGATGATGTTTCTCTTACTATGGGACGAAGGTAGGCTGGATATCCGGGGTAAAGTAGATGAAATGCATGAGGCAGAATGAGTCACTTTCCGGGAAACGTAACGTCATAAGGAGGCCACGGAAAACGAATGACCACACCTTCTAGAGAAAAAAACACACTCTGTTCACACTAACTAGGCGTAAGTCTGCCGTCTCTCCATCTTGAATAATTACTTGTAGTAGTGGACATTAGAATGTGGTGCTAATCACGAAGAAGTGCTCTGGGAAGGATGGAGAGCAATAGTACAATATATTAGTATTGTCTTACTCTGCCATTGAGCTACGGAAAATAAGCTGCAAAAGAACCAAAATCCTCGCGAAGGAGTGGAAGTTGCTTGTGTGTGTGTGTGTGTGTGTGTGTGTGTGTGTGTGTGTGTGTGTGTATTTACCTAATTGTATTTACCTAATTGTGATATACAGGAAATGAGCTACGCTCGTGAGGTCCCATCTCTGTTTCTCAATAAGTCAAATTTTGCCTTAAACTCATTTAAGTTTTTAGACTGGACGATCTCTTTGTCCAGGCTATTCCACAGGTCTATACATCTATACGGAAAACTATATTTCTTGATGTCCTTCGAGCAGCTTGGCTTCTTTAGTTTCATTCCGTGTCCTCTTGTTGCTCTCTCATCCCACACAAACAGATTTTCTCTGTCAATTTTATCTACTCCTATCATGGTCCTGAACACTGCAATCATGTCACCCCTCTTTCTCCTTTCCTCTAAGGAGGGCAAATCCAGTCTTTCCAGCCTCTCTCTGTATGGCAAATCTGCCAGACTAGGGACCATCTTGGTTGCTGTTCTTTGTATTCTCTCAATCTTGTTTATATCTTTCTTTTTGTGTGGGGACCACACTACTGCTGCATATTCTAACCTGGGCCGGATCATGGCCACTATCAATTTTTTCATCATCTCCTCATCCATGTAATGAAATGCCACTCTTATATTGGTCAAGAGTTTATATGTCTCTCTCACTATCTTATTTATGTGCTTTTCAGGTGACAAACTATCCTGGACCAGCACTCCCAAATCTTTCTCTTCTCTCGCTTTTCTAATTGGTTCATTACCCATCAAATAATTCAATGATGGCCTCTTGGTACTTTTACCCATTTCCAACATTTTACATTTTTTTGCGTTGAATTTCATTTCCCACATCCGGCTCCAATCATATATCCTATCCAGATCCTCCTGTAGCATTTTACAGTCCTCTTCAACCTCTACCTTTCTCAAGATCTTTGCATCATCAGCAAACAGGCTTGCATAGCTGTTCACTCCATCTACCATATCATTTACATAAATCAAGAACATTACTGGTGCCAACACTGAGCCCTGTGGGACACCACTTGTTACTTCCCTCCATCCAGATGTCCTGTCCTTTATTACTGTCCTCATTTGTCTGTCACTCAAAAAGTCTCTCATCCATTCCAGGAGGCTTCCCTTCAGTCCTCCTATATGCTCTAATTTCCATAATAGTCTCTTGTGGGGTACTTTGTCGAAGGCCTTCTCCAGATCTAAGTACACACAATCCACATAACCGTCTCTCTCCTGTAGCACGTCAATCGCCCTTGAGTAGAAGCTCAACAAGTTGGAAACACATGACATTCCACTTCTGAATCCAAACTGACTTTCAGTCAAAATATTCATCTCTTCCAGATATTTTATCCATCTATCTTTCAGGATTCTGTCACTCAGTTTCGCAACCATGCTGGTTAGGGACACTGGTCTATAATTCAGGGGTTCTTCCTTCTTTCCTCCCTTATAGATTGACACCACATTTGCCCTCTTCCATTCCCGAGGCACTTTTCCCTCTTCCAAGGAGCACACAATTAAACTGTGAATCTTATCCGCCAGTTGTTCTCTGCATTCCTTCAGTACCCAATTAGAGATTCCATCCGGTCCTGGGGCCTTCCTTACATCTTGAGCTCCCAGTAATTTATACACTTCCTGCACTTCCACTTTTATATCTTTTATCACTACATTTCTAATCACTCCCTCTCCTTCCACAAACTCTCTTTCCTTAGTGAAAACCGATTGGAAACATTTGTTCATTACTTCAGCTTGCATTACTGCATCCTTGTAGACCTCTCCTTCTACTTTCAGTTTGGTGATTCCTTCCCTTTGCTTCAATTTGCCATTAACAAATCTATAAAACAGTTTGGGTTCATCCTTACATTTGTCAATTATACCTTTTTCAAAGTTCCTTTCTTCCTCTCTACGTATTCTTGCATATTCATTTCTAGTTCTTTTATATTCTTCCTTTGTTCTGATATTACCTTTCTTTCTCCATTTGTTCCATGCCATGTCCCTCTCTTTTTTCGCTATTATACACCTTCTATTAAACCACACCTTTTTCCTGTTTTCTTTCCCACTTACTCTTGGCACATATTTTTCCACTCCCAAATTGTAGAGGTCTAAAAAGATATCCCACTTCCTCTGTGTCTCTCTTGTTTCCCTGAATTTTCTCCAGTCCGCATTTTCAAAAAATTTTCTCAATTCTGCAAAGTTTGTTTTCCCAAAGTTGTATCTTCCTTGCCTATAAAGCTCATCTCTTGGCACCACGTTCCCTATAATCATCTGGAACTCAATGACCACATGATCACTTTTTCCTATAGGACACAGATAATTTAATGATTCAATTACATCAGGTTCTTTGGATAGTAGCAAATCTAATCTTGCTGGTGTGTCATCACCTCTGAATCGTGTCTCTTCTTTAACCCACTGTGTCATTACATTATTCATTGCTATATTTAACAATTTAGTGCCCCACGAATCTTCGCTGCCTCCCGAGTCCCATTCCTCCCAGTTCACCTCTTTACAATTAAAGTCACCCATTAGGATTATATTGCTGCTTTTCTCGATCACTTTCTGTAGATAACTAACCACGTCTGACAACATCTCCTGGTATTCATCGTCATTCCATGCTCTTGTCTTAGGGGGAACATATACCACTGCCATATCTCTCTTACCATTCTCCCCAGTTTCTAATTTCAAGTTTATGGCTTCGGCCCTGCCCTCTGCCATTTCCACAGTATCTACGTTTATACTGTCCTTCACTGCTATCGTCACTCCTCCTCCCATTTTTTCTTTTCTGTCTCTTCTCCACAATTTGTATTTCCCACCTCCCATATGAATATCAATATCTTCTTTCAATTTAGTCTCTACAAAGCACATAACATCAGGTTCGTGTGCCTTCAAAAAATCATTGATTTCTAATCTCGCCGATATTAGTCCATCAATGTTTGTGTACGCCACTTTCAAACTTTTTTCATCGTTTTTTATACTCTCATCTCTCCTTCCTTCCGTCGGTACCACTTTCTCAATTTCTGGTCCATAACTCTCCAATAGAACTCTGTCTTCTCTTTCTCCGTTCGTTGTTCGTTTTTTATCTTTGCTTCCTTTACTAACTCCTTTAATTTAGCTCTTTCCTCTTCATTTGCATCTCTCCTAATCCAAACTTTTTAAACCCCTCTTTCTCTGACAATTTCCACGTTCTACTTATGATTTCATTCACTATTACTTGGGACTTAAACTTTACTTTCAAGGGCCTTGCCCCACCATCCTCGTACTTTCCTAACCTAAACACTTCTTCAATCCTTCTTGGGCTTCATTGTTTCCTTCCATAACCACTGATATTATTTCTTTAGCCTTGCTCAGTTCCTCTCTCTCTCTTTCAGATCTTCGTTTTTCTTTTATTCCTGAAATTATCACACATTTTTTCTTGTCTGCTACATCCCTGACCAAAGATTCTCTACTTCTTAGTACTCTAACTACTTCCTTCTCCACTTTTCCTTACTTTGTTGTTCAGTGATTTCCTTCAAATTTACATTTCCTTCCTCCTGTATTTTCTTCCACCCCTTATGTTGCTCCTTGATTTCCTGAATATGCTCATCTTGCCTCCTCGATTTTGATTCATATTCATCTAGTTTACTTTTTATTCTGTCCCTTTCTTCTTCCAACCTCTTATTCTCCTTCTTCAGCTGTTTTATTTCATTTGATGCGGATTCGTCATTCGCCTTTAATTCTGTAACTTCTTTTTCTTGTTCCTCACTACGTGTGCTAACTTTTTCCAGCCTATTCTGTACATAAGAACATAAGAAGAGAGGATAACTGCAGTAGGCCGGTTGGCCCGTGCTAGGCAGCTCCTAGAAGAGTAACTGAACTACTAGGATGAGATAAGGACAGCAAAGAAGAAGGCTCCCCCCCGCCCTCCAAACCCTCCAGCCGAAGCCGGCAGGAAAAAGTCAGAAAGAACACCACGCAGCATAGAAAAACTGGCGTGGACATTTAATAGGAAAGTGTGAAAGGAGAACAGAGACTATCATAGTGTAACCTGAAAAGGAAAAAGTATGAATTAGTATTGGTTATAAGATTTTTTTTCTTTTTCTATACCCACCCTTTATTTGTCATATGCTTATCTAGCCTATGCTTGAAACTCACAATGGAAGGGGCAGCAACTACTTTACTAGGAAGCTTATTCCATTCTTCTACTACTCTATTACCAAACCAATTTCTACCTATTTCCTTATTAAAACGGAATTTTTCTAGTTTGAAACCATTACTTCTAGTTCTATCCTGTATGCTCACTTTAAGTACCTTGCTAATATCTCCCTTGTTTATACCCTTCATCCACTTAAACACCTCAATTAAGTCTCCCCTTACTCTACGTCTCTCTAATGAGTGCAGATTTAGTTTTTTCAGTCTGTCTTCGTATGACAGGTTTCGAACATCATGTATCATTTTTGTCATTCTTCTTTGTACACTTTCTAACGAGTTAATATCCATTCTATAGTAAGGACACCAAAATTGTACTGCGTAGTCTAAATGTGGCCTTACTAATGCTAGATAAAGTTGCAGTATTACTTTTGATGACCTATTGCTCACGCTTCTCGAAATAAATCCTAGGACCCTATTTGCTTTATTTCTCGCATTAATAGACTGTTGCCTTGGTTTGAGGTCGTTACTAACCATGACTCCTAGATCTCTCTCGCATTCCGATTTACTAATTTCTTTGTTATCTAAGCTGTATTTAGTATCTCCAATGGTCTTGCCTACGTTAAGTACTTTACATTTTTCAACGTTAAATTCCATTTGCCAAGTTTTAGACCATCTGGATAGTATATCGAGGTCATTTTGTAAGTTATGGCAATCGTCAGTCGAGTTAATGATACGCCCTATTTTTGTATTGTCGGCAAATTTGCTGATACTGCTAGTGATTCCTAGGTCTAGATCATTTATATATTTAATAAATAATAAGGGACCGAGTACTGAACCCTGTGGTACACCGCTAGTTACTAATCCCCAATCCGACTTAGTTCCATTTATTAATACTCTCTGCTTTCGTCCTTTCAGCCAGGATTCTATCCATTTTAAGATATTCCCGTCTATACCGTGTGCTCGAACCTTCCGAACTAACCTCTCGTGTGGAACCCTATCAAACGCTTTACTGAAATCCAGATAAATAATATCGTAAGCTTTATCGCTATCTACTGCCTCATAGACCTCCGAGAAGAATGACAAGTTTGTGAGGCAGGATCGTCCTTGCCTGAATCCGTGCTGACTTTCATTTATAAGATTAAATCTTTCTAAGTGTTCTCTAATCTTATTGGCCAAAATTGACTCTGACATTTTTCCTACTATTGACGTTAGACTTATCGGACGATAATTCGACGCAGCTGCTTTATCACCCTTTTTAAAAATGGGCACTACGTTTGCGGTCTTCCACGCCTCGGGAACTTCTCCTGAAATTAAAGTCATTAAATAACGTTAAAAGTGGCAGACATAATTCTTCTTTGGTTTCTTTTATAACTTTTGCATATATATCGTCCGGACCTGGCGATTTTTGAGTTTTTAACTTATTAATTTCTTTCAATACGTCCTCCTTACTAATGTTTATTTCACTAAGAATATTTTCCGTATTATCGTCGTATATATTCGCTGCTTCAGGGATCAGGTCTAGATTTTCCTTGGTGAATACTGATATGAAATAATTATTTAGGATGGAGCACATTTCTTTATCTTCACTGGTAATGTCACCTGATTCTGTTCTGAGTGGTCCTATCCTATCTTTATTTTTCGTCCGGTACATTTGGTAAAAACCCTTGGGGTTTTCTTTCGATTCACTAGCAATCTTAATTTCATAATTTCTCTTTGCCTTCCGTATCTCCCTCTTTACTTCTCTATTTAAAATCGCGTACCGGTTACGTAAGTGTTCCTCTCCGCGTTTTATTTTTCTATATATTCCTTTCCTTTGGCCTATGAGGGATTTTAATCTTCTTTGCTGTCCTTATCTCATCCTAGTAGTTCAGTTACAGCACGGGCCAACCGGCCTACTGCAGTTATCCTCTCTTCTTATGTTCTTATGTTCTTATCTCGGTTCCGAATTATTCGCTCTAAACGGTTTTGAAGGAATATATCTATCTTGGCCTCCGTGTATTATATTCACTAACTCGTTGTATTTCTCACTGGCCGAACGAGAGTTAATCTGCTCATCTCTCACCTGACCCCCCTCCCCCGGGACATAGCACACATTCCCACCCGTTTCCTGTCCTATGACCTGGGGTTCTCCATTGACCTGGCACTCCCTAAAATAGCTATTCTCCCTATGGAATATCGTTCTTTGATCTCTCTCTCTTGCTCTGTGGTCCGTTCCTGCAGCTGCTTAATTACTTCCCATACCTTTTTTAACTCCTGGACATTCCTCTCCGCCGTTTTCTCTACTCCTGCTACTATTGTTTCTTGCAGCTTATCACTTCCTTTGCCTACATTTAGCTCGGAGAAGCCCACAAATTCCCCCTCGTCAGTTGTAAACAATCTTCCGTCTCTCTCCGCCATGATACAACCATATGGAAACTTTTCACTTTGTCTTGTATTTTTAGGGCCGAAACTTGCGTTTTTTTAAACTAATATCCGACGGGACCACCACTCACGCATTCAACCACATAATCACAATAGGCTATCTCCTTTTCGCTGCTAGTTCTGCGATTATTTCCCCTCGATCCAGGAGCAGCTCCGTCTCTCTCCCTCTACGACCCGTGTGTGTGTGTGTGTACAAGGATCCAAAAGCAGGAAGGCACACACTGTCGTACAAGAGTGTGAGTGAATTAATGAGAGAGAGAGAGAGAGAGAGAGAGAGAG
>JAGKTI010014398.1:782-21707 GCA_018397915.1 Birgus latro
CAACCTCTGACACTAGAAAGACAGACAGACAGACAGACAGACAGGCACACACACACACACACACACACACACACACATTGTATGAATTATCTTGAGCACACTCATGATCTTTACTCAGAATGTAAGTAACATCAGTGCAAAGGCATCTCGAAAACTCAGTGACCTGAAAACACCTACAGGCACTACCTCTGAAAAGTTAAAGAATCTCTGAATACTGCACATTCACATATCTTTGGACGAAATGTGAAGTATTTCTTTCGAAGTTGGGGCCTAGCCTTATTCAACAGAAATTTGGGTAGCTTAAAAACACAAAACAAATTCTTAAGATTACTAACGGGATGCACGAAGTCCACAAACATACAGTATATCACCTCCAACAAGGCGCAAAAATACTTCCAGACACAGATGATGGGACTATGAGACGCACACGATTCTTCATTTCAACTCAACGCACATCCCAGTCCTGTAACATTATGTTGCATCACCTCCTTCCACAATGATAAAAAAAAAAAAAAAACGCCCCAAACTTCGCAAAGTATATCACCAACATCCATCCTCGTCTAACCCACATACGATTCACAAACTCACACAGAAACACATTACCACCAACAGCCAACCAAACCTAATAGCATCCTGCATGAGTCACCACTAGACATTCATTTCTCAGAAACTACCCCACCCAGAGAGACACCAGGGCACCTAGCCAGACTAAGAGGCAGTGACCACCCTTCCATGATACAGTACCACTACAAAATACAACTACAGTACCACTACAAAATACAACTACAGTACCACTACAAAATACAGGTTACAAACAAGTCTCAATGCCCACAGTGAATGCCCCTCCCCACTCCGCCTCACACTTTCTGACATCATGCACCACACTATCACAGCATAGGCAATCCTTCGACATAGTCTTATCAACAGACCTCTGGAAGTGGCCAGTTGAAATGGACGGTTTCTTGCAGGTTACTGGGTTCATGTTTCGATGAGCCTATGGCTGCAACAACAACAACAATAAACACAACAGCAGCAGTAACATTAAGTCGCCATAATATCAACATGCAGTGACGTAAAAGAGGATTTTACAGTGAAATCTGCAGAATAAATCGCAATGAAAGAGTTCTTATGCAATCTTCAAAGCCACTTTCTATGCAACCCTGATTTAACTCCTTCGTCTGTTAGTCTCATATACTGTCAGATACAAATCTTCAAGTAACAATTCACATTTTGTTTTTCTCATTTTCCTCTATTGGTTAACTTCCGAAGCTGGGAGAGGCATGGTATGTTTCTCTGGCCACAGATAATTTACTTTCCTGTGATGCATCACGATGGATAAGTCCTAAGTGTTAAGGAGATGCTATAAAAGAGAAAGCAAACTTCAGTCACAGACAGTACCTATTGGGAATTCCACTCTTCACATCTGCGAGCTAGAGCGCCAGGGGGCAGGAGGTGTTATGAATTTGGTTTGGTTTAACCGTATGTCTATTCTATCCATTTGTTTGTCTATTGGTAGGATTATGGAAAACTACTGAATGAAATGGCACCAATTATTGCATAATAACTAAGTACCATTAAAGGAATGTATGATCTTTCTCCCTCCCCCCCAAAGAAGACCATAGGTCATGGGTCATAGGCAAAGTCATCTGAAAAAGTTTTCATTTGATTCTGACTAAACTTGGTAAAAGGGTTGAGGAATGGGTGAAGTGATTCTATAGTGAAAACAATGCAATCAAAGGAAAAGGTCAGAGAAAAATGTCAAAGGTCCGGCCTTTTAACTAAAAAAGGCTTGATTCAATTTGAAACATAATTAGTGTAAAGGTTTAAGATTACCTGAGGATAAAATTATTCTATTTTTTCACGTCCACAAGGTAGGGTGGACTCAAAAACAATCAATCACACAATATGGGGGTGGAAGAAAGAGGCACACTAGTTGGTTTTTGTACAAAATTATATTCTTAAATCTACCTTACACACGAGAGCAAAAAGGGAGAAAACAGGCCCAAAATGCAAATTATCAAAGGGGAATGGGCAGTGGCGCTACACAATACAATCAATGGATTAATAAAAAGGAGGAAGATTACATGAACGAATCTGACTGAACACAGGGCACCTTAACAAATCAATAATTAGAGACATAGAGCTGAGCTAGAATTCCAGGCACCTGTAGGGCAGTGGTGTACTCACAATTGCAGATCAGGGACGGGGTATGATGGTGCTCCTTAACTGGGCTTGGAGTGATTACAGGTAAGGGTGGAGGTCGCGTGGAGGCTACTTGTAGTATGGACTGTAAGGATGTAAGGTAAGAGTATACAAGAATGTAGTAAAAGGGTGCGTAAAAAAGTGCCACCTAGACATGACTGTGTGTGTGTGAACCGAGTGTGGTGGAAAGAGTGTGTGTGTAAAGCCTGCCCTCTGCACTTTTTCATTCAGTCCACCCTTGTCCCACGCAACACGAGTAGAAGTTCTCTGGTGGCGCCAGCAAAGTCCTGAGATTCGGGAGGAGCTAGGGCGCTGGACCATGCCCTTTTCCACCACGAGGTCTAGGGCCGCTGCATATCTGGTCGAAGGAGGATAAGGAGTTCGGTCAGGCCCTAGGAGAGAACAGATGTCCAGAACAAAGTCAGAATAGCTGTCAGATACGGCTTAAGTGGGTTAGTCTGGAGCGTCTTAATCCCATAATGACAGTTTGGTGGGGTCAATCCTGGGGGCCACCACTCTGCCTCTCTTCTTGCTTTATTCTGTCCGTCTCTCTGCCTCTTCCATTTTCTTCTCAGGACAGGAGTTCAGCTTCTGTTATACCTCCAAATCTAAGAAAGAGTTTTGACAGAGGAGAAATTCGTCTGCTATGAAAGGTGGGACAGATAGTCCACCAATGGGTTATCAGCTCCTTTTATGAGCCTGATGTTAAGGGAATAGCCTACTCCTGCAGGAATAGAGCCCATCTAGTAAGACACTGGTTCTTGTGCATTTAATTGGCTAAGAACTTAAGGGGATTGTGATCGGTATGCACTTGCAAAGGGAGTGATCCTGGACCGACATAAAAATGTTAAATGCTAATATAAGAGCTAACAGTTCTTCCTCTATAGTGGAGTATTTACACTGTGTAGGGAAAAACTTTCTGCTAAAGTAAGGTACTGGCATTTCTATTCCTTGGTCACTGCCTTGCAATAAGACTGCGCTAGTTGCAGTACCACTAGCATCTACAGCTAATTTGAATACCATTTCAGAGTTTGGAGCCTGTAGTACTGGTTTGTGGGACAAGTCGGATTTGGTTTTGAGAAAGGCTTCTTCGCAGTTTTCAATCCAATTAAATTTTGGGTCTTTCTTCAAAAGATCTATGAGAGGAGCAACTACAGCAAAGAAGTTTACTATGAATCTCCGATAATATCCTGTCATACCCAAGAACTTACAGAGTTCTCTCATATTCTTTGGACAGAGGGAACTGGTGATTAATGTGACCTTAGAATCAGGAATGCTAACTTTTCCATGGCCTAAATACTCTACTTAAGCCTGTACTAAGTCACGCTTACTCAGGTTCAAGACTAAGTTTGCATCAGACAACTTCTGCAATAAGCTCTCTAACTGACGTAGCTGTTCAGGCGGAGTTGCTAAATACAATGATGTCATCTATGTAAGTGAGGTAGTTAGGGATACCTTTAGTGAGATCATTCATGAGTCGTTGCAAGGTAGCAGGGGCATTCTGCTTGCTGTAGGGCATAGCTGTACACTTATATGTCCTACCTCCAACAACAGAAGCCAAGATTTCGCGTGCGCTAGGAGAGAAAGGGACTTGCCAAAAACCTTTCACTAAGTCACCCCCCCCCCCCCCGTTTCCTCGCTCGCTTTTGTCGTGGGGGGGCTTCGGAGACGTCGATTGGGTCTTGATGAGTGGGGGACCTATGGCGGGGTCTCTACTCTGCCCTCTCCCCCTCTCCTTGGGTCCTTGTCGCTGCCTCAACTAATTTTGCGAGCCCCTTTTTTCTTATTCTGTTGCTTCTTTTTTCCTTTTTTTCCCTGTCATTGCCAGGTAGTGAAGGTCTACTGGTGATGTTCCAGTCTCCTCCCCTTCTGTCATCTTGAGTGAGACTGTCTCCTCCCCACGTGTTTGCCGTGCGTGGCGTCCCGTGTATTCCCTGCGCCCCTCTATGTGGGAGTTGAGTTCACCATGGGGCAGGGTGTAGTTCCCTGTGGTGGACAACACGCTTCTTTGGTAGGGGGGTTGGGGTAAGACGGACGGTCCAGTGTGGCCCCACTGGGCAAATCGGCTGGCCCTGTGTTGACTCAGTCAACCTCGGCTAGGGTCAAGCGGGCACTGTTTGGTGGGCACCGCATTGGTCTGCAGCTGCCACTTCATATCAAACAGTGTCCGTGTATACCTCTTCCGCTATCCCTGAGGCTGTTTGGTGAGTTTGACCCAACATCAGCCTCCCCTAGTTGGCCTCCGTGGTGGGTGGGGGGTTGGGGTTGTGAAATCTACCAATTAAAATTTTATGGATAACACTACTACTACTGGCTCGATTACGGTAACGACCCAGGACTCGCTTTTGACTGTGGCCTCGACTTCCTCCCCTCCTCCTAAAAATTCAGTTACAATAAACACCCCATTCTCCATACCTACTGTGTCTTCCACTCCTCCAACTTCTGTTCTGTCTACCTCAATCAGCCCCTCTACTATCGTCACACTTCATCCTTACCTTCCTTTCACTTCTTGTCTCTGTTCCTTCTATGTCCTCTACCTCTCTCTCCAGACCTCGTCCTTCTTCCTATGTGCCTGCCCCTTCCCTCACTTCCTCTCTGTTCGATACACAGACGTGGTCTAAATTTTTTAATATCCTCGATGCATCTGACGACCTCCCGCTCCACCTCTCTCTGCTTCGACAGGTAGGCAGGGATGTCACCTTCTCGGCTCGTCCGAATGGTTCCCGCCTCCTTGTTGTTCACAGTGCCGCCCAAGCCGAGAAGGTGACATCCCTAGTCAACAACTCGGGTCAACCCATCTCTGCGTCCCCAGATATTCAGCTTAATTCATCCACTGGCACTGTCCATTTACCATCATCAATGTCCTTCGGTCAGAGGCCTTTCGCAGAATGCTCCACTGAAATAGAACTAATCCTCTCAGAACAGCATCACCCAATCCGCTCAGTACATTGTTACACAATCCCACCTCGCGGTCGCCGACAAGATCCAGCCAATATCGTTAAAACAGTCTTTGCCTCTCGTGATCTACCCTCCAAAGTTATTCTTGGGGGCACTGTCCTCCAAGTACGCCAATATGTTCCGCCTCCTCGCCAGTGCACATCTTATTGGCGCTTTGGCCACCCTGCCAAATACTGCCGCTCATCTGCAGTCTGTGCCAACTGTGCACTGGCCAGTCATGCCTCTTCAGACTGCGTTACCACCATCCGGTGCTGCCCTAACTGTCATGGTAGCCATTCTGCCACTCACCGACAATGTCCTGTCTACCTTTTTGAATCAGAAGTATCCATTATCCGTCGGAAAACTGGCCTCTCCCTTAGTGAGGCTCGTCGCAGAGTTCGCAGCCTCGGTCACCATCCTAACGTTACCTATGCCCGTGTAGCCCGTCCTTCTGCCATAGTAACTTCTAGTCTCAGTGCTACTTCTTCTTCCCCTTCTGCACCTGTCTCTGTCTTTACTGCCTCCTCTTCCCCTCCTCCCTCCTCTCGTCTTCCCACCTCTCACTCTGTCCCTACACCTATGACTACTGTCTCCTCTTCTCTTCCTCCCAGTACTCTTGTTTCCACCTCTCCCTCCTTTCAGCTTCACCTCCCCTCTACCTCAGACCTTCCCTTACAGACTCCTCTTGTTCCTGTCTCTAATTCTTTCTCTGTTTTAGATTCCTCTACCCCTACCTCCTCTCCATCTCCTTCTTTACCTGTTCCTTCTCCTTGTCTTTCCCCTTGTTCACAACTTCGTCCCTCCTCTCACTCCACTTCTGTTACTCAAACCCGCCGTTTGGCGCCCCTGGCCCAACGCAACACCCGACCCCTACCCTCCTCTAATAGTAAACGCAGTCTGTCCATCGCATTAGACTCTAAGGCCTCTCCTACCCATCCTCCTACTTCTCCAGCTCGTAAAGTCCGTGCAACAAATACCCGCTCCTCCCGATCGACACACTCTGCCTCGTTAAAATCTGTATCTCAGCAATCTCTTCAGTCACATCCCCGGACTGCTCACACAAAACCCTCAGGTGATGACGACAGTGAAACTATCCCCAAGAATATGGATTACATTTTAACTTCCACGCCAAATTCAGTAGCCAATGCTGTACCCTCTCCTTCCATTCTCTCTGTTGAAGTTCATCCTGTACCTCCTGACCTCCCTCCCACTCCTCTCCCTCCTTCCTGTCCCTCTCCTTCACCTTCTATCCCCTCCTCCTCTTTGCCCCCCTCCTCTTCCACTTCTCACAGTACTCCTTCCCCTTTGTCTCTCCCCATGCCTCCAGGCTATAGAGACCATTCCGCTCATCCACCAATTTCACTTACTACCCTTATCCCTACTATCGTTACGACTCGGTAATATATGTTACTATTCTGTATTATATTTTACTTCCTATGTCATATATTTTACTTCCTGTGAATTATATTTTACTTCCTGTATATTATATTTTACTTCCTGTATGTGATATTTTACTTCCTGTGTACTATACTTTATATTTAGTATTAATTTCCTTTTACCCACACTCTACTTTTCTGTTGGGTTTTACTGTCTTTGGTTTTTTAACATGTCTATTTTACAATGGAACATACGAAGTTGTACAGCCCATCGCAATGACCTTCGCTATCTTCTTTCGGTTCACTGTCCTTCCTTAGTTTGTTTACAAGAACCCCGTCTGTCTTCCCCTCCGGTACCTATACCTGGCTATTGTTTCTTGTTCTCTTCTGCTTCTCTTTCTGTTACAGCTATCTTAGTCCACCATACTGTTCCTTTTGAATGTCTGATCATTAACACCACCGTTCCATGTCATTTTATTCGTGTGTTTCTTGGACGTTGGATTACGGTGGTCTCTGTTTATTTCTCTCCCTCCCAGCCTATTGGCCTCTCTGCCTTATCTCTTTTATTACCCCAGTTACCCACCCCAGTTTTATTGATGGGGAATTTTAACTGTCGCCATGCTTTATGGGGCGATGACGTTACTAATTCGCGTGGCTGTCACCTTGAGTCTTTTATTTTTACTGCAGATTTATCCTTACTGAATACAGGAGCTTCAACACATTTTGACGCCACAACTCGTACTTCCTCCTGTCTAGATCTCTCCTTGTGCTCCCCTTCCCTTTCTTTAGATTTCCACTGGGCTGTTCTTTCTGATGTTGTATATACTGATCACTTTCCTATCAAACTTACACTTACTACATATTGTCCCGTACTCAGACCCCCTCGATGGTGTTTTCCGAAAGCTGACTGGCCGTCATTTACTTCTTTAACTATCCCTTCTGTACCTCCTTCTTCCTTCTCTACTGTTTTAGATATGCTCATGTATTTTAATGTGTTAGTTCTGAGTGCAGCTTTGACTGTGATTCCTAGGTCGTCCCAACCTTTTGCTTCTAAGTGTGTACCTTGGTGGAATTCGGATTGTACTGTGGCTCTCCGTGTTAAACGTGCACGTTGGAAGAGCTACCTACGTAAACGCAACACCCAGTATGAACAGAGTGCATTTCTAATGTTTAAAAAGGCCCGCGCTTCTCTTCGTAGGACTGTTAAACGGGCTAAACGCCATAGCTGGAGATTATACGTTTCCACCATTACTGCCAATACACCCACTGCTTCCGTTTGGAAACGTATACGCAAAATAGCCGGTAAACATCTTCCCATGCCTTCCCCTGTCCTCCATTTGGATGGGGAATCAGTCGCAGATGCTCGTCTAGTTGCTAATGGCTTAGGTCTTCATTTTAGTAATGTTAGTAACGGTTCTCATCTCTCACCTGAATTCCATGCCCTTAAAGCTGCTACTGAATGTACGCCAGTTGTCTTCCAGCTGTCGTCTAGTCAGTCGTATAATGCACCTTTTACTCTCCATGAATTGTCCTCAGCCCTTCGTCTTTGTAAGAACACTTGCGAGGGTCCTGATGGCATACACTATAATATGCTCCGTCACCTTTCCCCCCAGGCCCTGGCCCTATTATTAATTATATATAATCGTATGTGGACGGAGTGTGTCTTTCCTCCCTCTTTTTGTAATGCTGTCATTCTCCCATTTCTTAAGCCAGGAAAGCAAGGCCATGCCCCTCAAGATTATCGCCCCATTGCTCTTACTAGTTGTCTTTGCAAATTGTTCGAGCGTATGATAAATCATCGTCTTATGTGGCTCCTAGAATCCAAGCAACTTTTGTCCCCTTCACAGTTTGGCTTTCGCAAAGCTCGCAGCACCTTAACTACCCTCCTAAATCTAGAGACATATAGCCGCTCAGCCTTTGTCTCTCGGCAATCTGTGGTCGCAGTGTTCTTTGACCTTGAGAAGGCTTATGACACAGCTTGGCGCTATCATATTTTACGCACAGTTCGTTCTTGTGGGATTGATGGTAACCTTAGGGTTTTCTTAAAGAATTTTCTATCATCCCGTTTCTTTAGAGCCTGTGTTTGGCATACTTATTCAGATCCCTTCCCACAATATGAAGGTGTCCCCCAAGGCAGTGTTCTTAGCACTACTCTCTTTTTATTGGCAATTAATGGGATTATATCCTGCCTCCCAGTTGCTGTCCGCTCTTCTTTATATGTAGATGATTTTGCAATATATGCCTCAAATTCTGACATCTCTGCCCTTGGTGCTCTTATTCAACGTGCGGTTTCTGCTGCCTCAGAATGGGCTACTTCTCATGGCTTTCGGTTCTCTCCTCTTAAGTCTCATGCTATTACTTTTACTCGCTCTCATCTTATTTTCCAACCACCTCTTTTTCTCTATGGCTCTCCTCTCCTATACAAAACCTCAGCTTCCTTTCTTGGCCTTCTTTTCGACCCCCGTCTTACTTGGAAGGATCATATTGCCTCCTTGAAAATCTCAGCCTTACAACGCCTCCGTCTCTTACAAACTTTGTCTCACGTGTCGTGGGGTGCTGATCGGGCTACTCTCCTTCGGCTCCATATTGTTCTCGTTCTCTCCAAACTTGATTATGCTTGCCAAGTTTATTCTTCCGCTTCAGACACCGTCCTCCAACAACTTGATTCTGTGCATCATCACGGTCTCCGTCTGGCACTTGGCGCTTTTAAATCCTCTCCAGTTGAGAGTCTGTATGCTGAATCAGGAGTTCCATCACTTTTCCGCCATCGTGCTCTACTTTCTCTTCGTACTTATGCGAAGTTGCACTGTTTTCCTCATACTCCTTCTCTGCTTCCTCCCACTCCTGACATAGACGTTTTCCACTCCTAGAACCAGTCCACCTTTTGCAATTCAAGCTCGTACTCTCTCTCGCATTCCTCTCTTGCTATTAGTAATGTTTTTCCTTACCGCACATGTCTTTTTCCCCCCTGGCTAATTCCGCGACCTCACATTTGTTCTTCCATTTTCCCCTATTTCAAGTCCAATTCTTCTTCATTCATTCTCCGTGCCCGGTTTTCTGACCATCTCTCCCGCCATTCCTTTGCAGTCCCTATATACACTGATGGTTCAAAACTCCCGAAGGGTGTTGGCTTCGCGATCCTCTATCCTGACACCTTTTATCATTTTAGCCTTCCTACCTATGCAAGTGTTCTAACAGCAGAGTTATATGCCCTCTTGTTTGCGTTGCGGTATATTTGTCGTGCCTCCTCTCCCTCATTTGTGATATTCTCTGATTCATATAGTGCGCTATCCCTTCTTCAGTCACCTTCTGCTTCTCATCCTTTAGTCCTTCGTATCTTGGAATGGTTGTTCCGTATCTCCTCTCGTCGCAAAACAGTCCAGTTCTGTTGGGTTCCAGGACATGTGGGCAACGCGGGCAATGAACGTGCTGATCAATTCGCTCGCATGGCTGTTGCCAAAGATGCCTCTCCTTCCTTCCTCATTCCAGTCTCTGATTTTCTTCCTGCCCTAACTTCCTTCCTTCAGCACCGCAGTCTTGCTGGGACTCTATCACTTATAATAAACTACGTGTTGTTAAACCATTTATTTATCCTTGGCTAGCCCCTTGCCACTGTAGTAGGAGATGGGAGACTGCTTTAGCTCGTCTTAGAATTGGTCATACTAGACGTAACTTACCCACTCATATTTGATGTCTGGTGGTCACCCTCCCCTCTGTACACATTGCAATACTATTCTCTCTATACGTCATATTTTCCTTGATTGTCCTCTTTACACTGTATAGCGACGTATTTCCTTTCCTTTTTTGTCTCCCCTCCAACGTCTTCCCCTCCTTTCAGATTTTCTCCGAGAATCACCATATTTTTTCTGTCATAATATCATGTCCTTCCTTACCTCTATTGGTCTTCTTTCCAACATCTAACTCCGTTCCTGACGTCACTAACCCCATCTGTGATATGACATACTGTTTCCATTGACTCAAATCTTCACGATGCCGTGTCTGTATTTCCAGCCCGACAAGCGTACATAACTTGTAGCCGATGATCTGGCTTTGTGCTGGATTTTGGCACTAGGTTTCTATTGTCCTTCTTCTTCTTTCACTAAGTCAGTCTTGGAGATGAACTGTACATCCACACAGTCGTCAACACAAGGAAGGGGGTAGGTGTCTGCTTTTGTGAGGGCATTCACCCTGCTGTAATCTATGCATTGCCTATGTGACCACCGGGCATAGGGATGAGGACAACCGGAGAAGACCAGGGACTCTGGCAAGGCTTGATCAACCCTCAACTCAGCATGTAGTCGACCTTTGCCTTGAGCATGGACTGCTTCCAGTGGTTGACACTGTACGGCGGCTGCTTCACAGGGCATGCATCTCCCACATTTATGTCATGGATCACCATCTCGGTCTGACCTGGATTGTCACGGAAGACGTCTGGGTACCTACTAAGGAGAGCAATGAGGTGTTCTTGATGCTCCACTGAGAGACGGGAAAGCTGGTTGGACAAGGTAGCCCATACTTGTGGGTTATCTCTCCAGCTCTACATCTCGATAGATGTCCAGTGGCATTCCTCGTCATTTGTCTCCTCGTCCAACTTGCTCGCTGATATCTCACACGCAGCGCCTGGTGCATCCTTGTCTCTGCCATGGTATTCCTTTAGCATGTTGACATGGCACAACCTGTGGGGTTTTCTCCAATCTGGGGCCAGAATGACATAGTTAACATCTCCAATTCTTCTTTCTGTTTGATAAGGGTCAGAGAAATTTGCTTGCAGTAGATAAATTGGTACTGGTAGTAAAAGTAATACTTTATCTCATAGGCTGGAACTGCCTACGTACAGTTTTGTGAGAGCAGTCATACCATTTCTTCATTCGGGTACCGGAGGACTTCAGATTCTCTCGTGCTAACCCCCTACAACTTAAAAGTCTCTCCATAGACCTGGAAACATACTCCAGGAAATTAACTTCAGGGTCATCCTGGATCGACTGTATTTCACTAACTTAAGGGGACGCATTACCTCATGAGTAGCCTTCAGACTCACTCGTGTCTCTCTCGCCGCGAACAACAAGAAAGGTAAACATTGATCCAAGTCTTTTTGCTGCACAAACAGCTTTCTCAACATTGTTTTTAGAGTTTGGTGATATCTCTCTAGGGCTCCTCGACTTTGGGGGTGATATGCAGTTGTATCGATGAACGCAGCTGCGGGGTAAGATTAGGTGGAGAGAGATGGTAGGTGTATAGTGATGAATGACTGCACCTGTGTCACCAATGGTGTGTGTGGACTGCTGCGAGTAAAACGACGCATCGTCAAGTGAGTAAAGGGAGCTCTCTCTCTCTCTCTATCTTATCTTTCCGCTCTGAGTACCTTTTTATGTTAAGTAAAGTAAGTTATAGTCACTTCTTAGGGCTATGGAGTTTTATTGTACAAAATTATATGAAGATGTGCTTGACAGTGTAACGTAACGTGCTTGACAGTGTGGTTGTAACAAACTTTAGTTACATCGTGTTAATGCAACTTTTGCAATGTGTGGTCGTAACAAAAATGTAGTTACATCGTGTTAATGCAAATTTTACACAAGTGTGAATATAACAAAATTGTGGTTACATATAATCAATTTAATGTAAACTGTACAACATAAATAACCCAATAAACACATTGTGTAATAATATTACAATGTCTCACGTAAACAGATAGCAAATACATCATATTTTTTTTTTTATGTGTCCGACTCTGGGCATAGGCTTTACAGCCTGATATGTTGGTTATTCATGATACGATTGACTACTGTTGACGTGCCATTACACTGCTATTATTGTATAAATATATACATATGTATCAATTATGTAGCTACAGTTATGTAACTACAATTGTCTCAATTATATAACAACAAACACTACCATTACCGCAATTATTATGTTACAATTGCTACAGTTATGTAACTACTATTATGGTACAACTGGGTAACAGTTGCATTAACACGATGTAACTTCGATAAAAACTACAATTTTGTTAAAGGCATACTTGTGTATAAGTTGCTAACACGATGTAACTACAGTTTTGTTATAATCACACTTGTGTAAAGGATGCGTTATAAAATGGCATAGCTAATCTCTCCAATTCTCCTTTCCATTTGATAAAGGCCCGAGAACCTTGCCTGCAGTGGATGAAGTGGTAGTGGCAATAAGAACAATACTTTATATCATAGGCTGGAACTGCCTACTTACAGTTTTGTGAGAGCGGTCATACCACGTCTTCATTTTGGTACGAGAGGACTCCATATTCTCTCGTGCTAGCTCCCTACAACTTAGCAGTCTCTCCTTGGTCTTGGCAACATAGTCTAAGAGATTAACTTGAGGGTCATCTTGGATCCAATGTTCTTTCGTTAACTTAAAGGGACCCCTCACATCAAGAGTAGCCTTGAGACTCACTCGGTGTCGCTCTCGCCGCGAACAAGAATGGTAAACATTGATCCCAGTCATTTTGCTGCACTAACAGCTTTCTCAACATTGCTTTAAGAGTTTGGTGATATCTCTCTAGGGCTCCTTGAATTTGGGGATGATATGCAGTTGAAGTGATTTGAGAGATACCCAATTCTTCTAAAGACTGTTTGAATAACTTGGAAGTGAAGTTGCTACCTTGGTATTCCTTTGGGAACCCAAAACGAATGATAAAGGATAGTATATCACTGCCTTAGCTGACGGGTGTCTATGAGGGATGGCCTCAACATATTGAGTGCATAAGTCAATCAACGTTAGGATATATTGGTGACCTGATGGGGTTTTTGGCAGAGGGCCAATAGTGTCGGCAAGGACTCTAGTAAAGGGTGCCTTGGACACTGGCAAAGATACTAAAGGTGCGGCAGGGACAGGCTTGTCGACTTTTCGAACTAGCTGCCAAGTATGGCAGGTGCAGCAATAGTGGGATACATCACGTCGTATCCCAGGCTAACAGAAATGTCGCTATACGCGAGAGAGTGTTTTCCTCACTCCTAGATGTCCAGCTTATGTAGAACCATTGGCTAATGAGAGGATTTGCTGCCCATATGCTTCCAGTACCATCACCTGATGTACAGTTATTCATATAAGTAAGTGGTACCTCACTAGCCAACCCTGCATGTGGTAACACTGTAAAGTTTACAACTTAAGGTGATTTGAGGTGGGCTTTGAGATATTATGCCTGAGTGAACCCCGATTCGAATTAATTTTTTCTTCCTGATGAACTAATGTTGCTATGCCGTGTGCGAAAATACTCTTCATAATACAGCTTTGTATATACGAGTATAATAATCGTATCAGTGTGCAAGCAGCAAATCCTTTGACCTCAGAAGATATTCTAATGACGAACACTTTCATAATGTAGCATCAGTCATTCACATTAAAACATGACGGGTGGATGTACAGTACAAATGCAATTACGACGTCGTATTTACCAACTGTGTCCAAATACTCCCCACACAGTTCAAAGCATTCGGATGAAGTGATTATTATATCATTCACCCCGTAGCCCAGCATGTGACGTTACGTATAAAAATTTACTGTCACATTACCAACTGGCAGTTGGCATGTCGGTACACGTCCCGGAAAGACCAATAATTAATCTTGTATTGACCCACTCATTATAAACATCTTGAGACTAAAAAAGAAAAAAAATGTCATTCACATAAGGCCGCTTAATTTTAAAGGCGGCATGTGTTCATGGTGTGTAATATAGAGGTAGGCTACAACACCTTGGTGAAATGGGGCCACCTCTTTGGCACTATTATGGTCTCATTGTTTTGACGAGGTTTGTAAAATAACTGTGATATCCATGACCTTGTAAGAAGATTTTTCTTTTTTGTTAATGACGTACAGTATTAATAGATAATATATCATCGTGGAAATGATACTGTTATAACTTAAACAGCAGTTTACTGCTAAAATAAAGTTGAAAGTTATACTTCTATTTGGCTAAGAGTTCCAGAACACTTCTGTAAAAATACTGCATTACGTGCCTCGTGACATTTTCACAGAGTATGAATTTCTGCATTATTGGTCGTTTATTGAATTTTTCCCCTACGTTTATGGTTAGGTAAGTCATGTTTCTCCAGGAAAATAATATGAACTTGAAATGTGTAATTACCTCAGTGTTACGTTTTTGTGCAATAAGTCTTAGATAATGCCTCCTTTGAATAAGTTTCAGGAAATTTTATCACTTCACTGTTGGAGCCATAATGATAATGCACTTTAATAATTTTTACTGTTGCGAGGTTACGTATCACTGTCCTAGCTGCATTCCAGTGCAGACACTTACTCCATCATCTCAATCTCTGAATTTCGTAGATTATGTTTGTCCTTTATGATATACTCTAATTTTAATGTTCGATAACTGTGGAGATAATGACATCACTGAATTCTGAGGTTGCAGTCTCTGTTGTGGACTGTGATCCCAAAGCTTGAAGCTCAAGAGCTGAGTGTGATTACATTAATATCCATATTAATAGTTTCTCCTTTGTAGCCTACCACGTATCTGTGAGTGAGGGGATGTGTCAGTGCCAGAGTAAACGCTAACTTGTCCACATCTCTACAACATATATGTGGGTGAAGGGGATGTGTCACTGTCAGTGCCAACGCTAGCCTGTCCACGTCTCTACCATACACGCGTGGATTGAGGAGATGTCAGTGCCAAAGCGAACGCTAGCGTGGCCACATCTCTACTACATATGGGTGGGCTGAGGGGATGTCTCACAGCCAGAGCGACAATTAGCCTGGCCACATCTCTACCACATATGCATAGATGAGGGGAAAGTGATATCGCTTGATTACTCCTTTACCTGGTCATATCTCTGTCACAGTAAGGAGTAGACTGTAGCACCAGTCAAGCAGGGCGGTACTCCGAAGGTGGATGGATAACTGATGACAGGGAGAGCTGGAGCTCCCGTTTCATCAGCCTTCGGGACTAGCTTCTGACTATCCCCCTTCCCTGAACTTTTTCAGTGTTTCATTTACACAAAGAGTGGGCCAGCATGCTCTCAGATACAAGTTCCTCTGACTGTCTACACAAATCTACATGCACATTACACACCTCACTTCTTATTCAAAATTTTACCCCAAACACTTGATAACTACTAACTAAGCCTCGGAGTCCCCAAGGGGGGGAGGGGGACCATAAATGCTCCCACCATCCGCTCCTATCCCGGTGGCAACCCAGCAAGATGCCATGAACCACTGTCTGACTCACTTCTTCATTTCTGCAACATTTGCAGGGTTTTCCTCTAACTTTCTCTCCGTTGAGCACCACCTCTCCTCCTCTAAATCTCACCGTCTTTTCCTAAATGAGACTCAGCTGTCTGATACGACTGATAGCAAACCATTTTCGTTATCCTCCTACTTTCTCTATACTCATTTCAAAGCCAAATGGGGTTGTTGTGAATATGTACGCAATGACATTTCTTGCTCTCATGTTCCTGAACTTTAATCTTCTGAATTCTCTAGTCTCTCGCTTCGGCTTTCCTGTTATTCTCAGACTATTTCTTTGCTGTTTACTAATCCCCTAATTCTACTGACTGTGAACAATTCGTCGACTATCTTACTTCTAAGATGGAAGACATCCTTTCCATTTCTCCTTTCTCTGAAATCTGCATTCAAGGATATTTCAATGTTCACCATCACCTTTGGCTCTCCTTTCCTTTCACTGATTCCTCTGGTGAACAAGCCTACATCTTTTCTATCCTTAATCCCTAACCGCCGGCTGCCGTGTTTAGCAGTTACGATTCAGGGCACGGAGCGCTGCCAGCTGGGGGCATGTATACCGCACTCAACTTCCCGCCACCCATTGAACCATTTTCTATTATACCCACCGGGTAGGCAGGACCTCCAGGTATCCCGCAGATGAGTGGTTCACTCTGTACACGGCACTGGTAGCGTGGAGCTATGTCTTCTTCTTTGTCATCGTCCGATTCAGTAATACAACGTGAAGGGCTTATAGCCTCATTGACCCCTGTGAACGTTCTGTCCTTAGTGCCAGGGAAAGGGCTCAGTGACTGAGCAGGTGTGTGGGAATTTGTAAATAGTAAAAAGGTATGCACGTGTTTTTTTTAATATATATAAGTGATATGTACGATATAAGTTATATCTAGTAAGTGTTATGAAATAAGTGCCTCATAATAAGTTTTACAAGTGCATTGCAATAAGTGTTACTGTTTATGGTTATTTATGAAACAACGACTGGAAATACCTTGAGTAACCCTCTCTAGTACAATGAAAGAAAACCAAAAGAGCATAGGAGAGTAAGAAAATGACCTGGTTGGCTGTAACTAAATTTTTTCCCTCGTTACTTAGAAAATAATATTGAATATGTGAGCATTAGCATATTTGTGATGCGGAATACAAAAAAACGTAAGTTGTGTATAACATTAGTAATATTTTCATGTTGCCCCTGATTAGTGCAAATTTGTCACAATTTTTGTACAAGTAATTACCTCATACTCAACCATACTGCATGAAACATCCAGAGCACTTACTTCTCAAAGTGCAATTACCCGTAATCCTGATGTCAAGTGCAAATATAAGTGCCGCAGTAGAGGGAAATTATTATAATTGACGCAAGAAGTGAGTAATAAAAATAAGCTATTCTTTTCCCGTTCATCTATGGGGCATAGTGGCGGTATGAAATGGGCGGAAAACCCTATGGGGAGCCACATGGAAGGGGTGATGACTCATCCTTACAACGGTGAGTATAAAGAAAAGTCAACAGAATGATTGGCATATTCCGAGAGCTCGGGCAGTGTTACAATCACCATTCCGGTCAGTGCTGCCAACGCTAGCCAACGATTCCAAGGGCACTGGCAGTGGTGTGCATCCGGAGTACCCCACCAAAACACAGAAAACCAGTCATCTTTAACTTATCCTTACTCATCGACCAGACCACCTGGAGACCTCAGGATACTTTCATCTGAAAGAGAAAGATTTTATGAGTTTTATATATACTTAATTTTTTCTCTGCCTATAACATTTTGACAGATATTTGGGTTTGAAGTAAGGGTATTTTTGCCAAAATCTCGGAAATTCCCATAAGGAGGAATGGACGATGGCCAGAAACCCCCGGCAGCAAAGGGTTAATGATATAGAGCAGCTTGTACAGCATCCTACCTGTACCCCTGATCGCCATGGAGAGAGTTCCAGCATACTTGACCTCTTCCATACAAATTATCCTCTTGCTTACGCTGTTAATCTTTCCTCTCCGTTGGGCTCCTCTTATCACAACCTTATCATTCTAACCTGTCCTATCGCTCCAGTAAGGCATGTGGACCCACCAAAGAAGCGTAGGTTGTGGCACTTTGGAGTTGCTGATTGGAAGACTCTCAGGCAGTGCTTCTTTGATTCCCTGTAATGATTATTGCTTCCATGGCCGAAAGCCCTCTGAGTGTGCCGTGTGCATTACGGAGGTTATTCTCTTGGGCATGGAAGCATACATTCCTTTCTCGTATCCTTTGACTAATGCTATGAAACCTTGATTTAACCACGCTTTTCTACTACTATCAACAGCAAGAAGAAGACCTACAAAAGGTACCAGAATCAGCACACTCCTGAATCTCACCTCATATATTTATGTCCGAAATCATGCTAAGTCTGTTCTTCGTTTTGCTAAAAATAATTTCATTCGTACTGAATGCTCTGAACTTTCCACCCTTGCTAGAAAGGTTTTTGGCAAAGATGCTAAATTCCTTTCGAACAATTTTACCTCATCATCCTTCCGTCCACTTATCTATTCTGATGGCTCTGTAGCTATTGCTTCTACTGATATAGATGAACTCTTCGCTCAGCCTTTCTCCTCCAGTTCCACCTTAGACAATTCCGATGCTGTTCCTCCATCACTTCCCCGCTCTGATTTCCTCATGGCTGATACTGATTTTCCTTCAGTTTGTGTATTTTCTGCCATCACTGGCCTCAAAACTAACAAACCATATGGACCTAATGGGGTTCCTACTGCTGTCCTCAAGAACTGTGCTTCTGTGCATACACCATGCCTAAGTAAACCCTTTCACCTTTGTCTATCAACTAGTATCACTCCTTCTTGCTGGATGTTTGCTCTCATTCAGCCTGTCCCAAAGAAGGGTGACCATTCCCATCCCTTTAAATATCGCCCAATCGCTTTAACATCCTGTGTTTCAAGTTTATGAGTCTAATCTTAACAAAAAAATTTATAAGCATTTTTCCTCTCACAACCTTCTTTCTGATCATCAGTATAGGTTCCGTCAGGGACGTTCCACTGGTGATCTTCACACCTGCATTTCAGACTCCTGGTCTCTCCTCCTTTCAGGACTTCAGCGAAAGCTTTGCCATTACACTTGATATCTCAAAGACTTTCGATCGAGTCTGGCATAAATCTTTACTTTCCAAACTCCCATCTTATGATTTCTATCTTTCTATTTGTGCCTTAATCTCTAGGTTCCATTCTGATCGTTCTATAGCTGTTGATGTAGATGGCCACCGTTCCTCTCTTAGAGCTATCAATAGTGGTGTTCCTAAGGGCTCTGTCCTATTGCCAACTCTCTTCCATATATTCATCAATGACCTTCTAAACTGTACATTTAACCCTATCCACTCATACACTGATGACTCCACCCTTCACTTTTCCATTTACTTTCCAACTCAGTAGTTTTTTTTTTCTTTTTATGTGTCCGACTCTGGGCAGGCTGTGAAAGCCTGCTATCAAGGCCCAGCAGCCCTCCTACATACCAACACCTCTACATGTCACCTCCAGTAATCAAGGGATGAGGCTATGGCACACCTGATGTCTGACTTGACTCATATCTCTGTTTTGGGTAAAAACAATCTTGTTTTTTATGTATCAAAAACTCAGTTCTTCCATCCATCAACCCGACAAAATCTTCCACAGGAATGCCCTCTAATTTTTAACAATATCCAGCTCAGTCCTGCATCATCTTTAAACATACTTGGGGTTTCATTCTCTCGGGATTTTCCTTGGAAAGAACATTATTACTTCTGTTATAAAGTCGCTTCAAAGAGATTGAGTGTGCTAAGCAGACTCCTTGCTTCCTTTGCCCCTGCATAGTTGTCAACTCCATACATGGATTTTATTCGCCCCTGTGTAGAATACAACTCTCATGTGTGAGGAGACTCCACACATACAGCTCTTCTCGACAAGGTGGAGTCAAAGGCTTTTTGTCTCATTAACTCTCCTTCTCTTATTGGTTCCTTGCAGCCCCTGTCTCTTCGTCGCATATTTGCATCTTTATTTCTTTCCTATCGCTACTTCAATGGTCACTGTTCCTCTGAACTGTTTGTTTGCATCCCTTCACCACTACGACGGGCGCGTAGCACCCGTTTAGCAGCAAATTCTCATCCCTTTTCTGACCAGCTTTTTAATGAAAGAGTTAACCGCTACTCCCAGTCCTTCATGTATGCAACAGGTCAACTCTGGAGCTGTCTCCCTCTGTCTGTATTTCCTACAGCATATGATCTCCAGTCTATCAAAAGCAGTGTGTCCAGGCATCTCTAGATGAATGGATCTTGAATTTGGCTTTCTGTTATCTTGTTTTTTTTTTCTTTATCTTGAAGGGAACAATTTGCAGTCTTCTGGTCTTTGGCTCCTTCTTCTTTGCATCAGAAAAAAAAATACAAGTTACCGTAGTAATACACATATGAATTTCAGAGGGCTGAAGCTTAACAAGGCGGAGGACATATTCGTGTGCTGGTTCAGTTTGTCCCATGTCCTGCTTTTGAAGTCAATAGGCCCAGTAGACTGCCCGTGAGTGCGGCTTTACTCACGCACGCACGCACGCATGCACACATACATGGACACAAACATGCACAGTCATACACACACACACACACATGCGCGCGCGCACACACACACACACACACACACACACACACACACACCATTCATGGATTCTTAGTAGGTAGGGACGTGGGGGACGTATGCCCCCTTACTTTCGGCAGACAAATGAATACTTATAATAAATGAACAGTGACAGCAAAATATGTATTAAGATTCTTACATAAATGCTTTCATGGAATCATTTGGATGAAAAGAAGGATTTGGTGATAAACTGTGGAGGGTTTGGCAATGCGTTATCAAGAGGCGGTGGCAGAATCGGTAGAGAGGCGGCCTGCCGTCCTAGTGGACCCGGGTTCGAATCCCGGCTGGGGCAGGGAACAGTTTGAGGATTTGAATTTCTTAAAAAGCAGACTTTTCTGATCTACCAGATGACCCACCGACTTGTCATAAAAGTATCCCCGCTAATACCAGCACACCAGTCTGTATGAGACAGCCCTAGCATGTATTCAATATGGATGGTGGGTGTTAGCGCCGAAGTGGTGACATGTGGAGATGTAGGAGGATTACTGGGCCCCAAGGAGGAAGGGACTTGGCAATAGGCCCTGAAGCCATTGCCCAGAGTCGGACACA
>JAGKTI010014399.1:0-21706 GCA_018397915.1 Birgus latro
GAGTAGTTGTAGTATTAGAAGTAGTAGTAGTAGTTGTGGCAGTAGAGTAGTAACAGCTGCAGTAGTAGTGGTAGTAGTATAGAAGTAGTAACATTAGTGGTAGTAGTATAGTAGTAGTAATAGATAATCAAAGAGAGAGAAGCAAGACAAAAGGACCAGCTGCAGCACATAAGGGAACATCGTACACAGACCAATGCAGAAGAGATGACATGGCACAGGAGGTTGGGGCATCGAATTGGCTGACAACCCTGCTTCTCTAGGCCAAAGGCTTTTACTTCAACAAAAAAGAATTTATTGATGCCATAGCCTTGAGATATGCGTGGCCAATAGAGAACCTACCTCAGCAGTGTGTCTGTGGCTCTGTCCTTTGATGCAAACCATGCAAAAGTTTGCAAGAGGAGAAGCTTTGTGTGCATTGGACATAATGAAGTACGTGACCTCACTGGGACAGTGCTACAGGAAATATGCCATGATGCCACCGTACAGCCAGCTCTGCTTCCTCTGGACGGTTTGCACTTCATCCGAAGAATAGCAAACACATCAAATGATGGCAAGAGTGGATGTCAGTGTTAGTGGTTTATGGGAACGTTGGCAGAAGGCTTTCATCGCCATTAGGATATTTGATCCTACGGCAGCATGTCACCGCAAACTGCCTTTCGAGGCTGCGCACAAGAGGAATGAACACACACACACACACACACAAAAAAAGAGAGAAAGAAAGAAACTATCAAGACAGGATCCAACATATGGACCACGGTCGATTCACTGCCCTTGTGTTCACAGCATCAGGTGAGATGGGTCCAGAGGCAGGGAGATTCAGCTGGAGACTGGCAAAGATTCTTTGTGAGAAGCATCATCATTTTTTGAGTTTTGTTATGGCCTGGATGAGATGTCGACTGTCATTCTCCCTCTTGAGGTCTGCACTTCTATGCCTCAGAGGCACAAAATCACCAACTGTCCGGTCTGTCTCTCTGGCGGGTATGCATTACAAATCTACTGTGGTCGAGAGCTACATGGACCAGCAACTGTAGTAGATTAATGTCGTTATTATTATAGCATTGTAGGGTTATAAAAAATAATAAAAGTAGTAGCAAATGGCTGATACACACAGTCGTTGACGTGTCTGAGGCCAAAGGATTGTATTATGAAGGTTAATGTTAACTTTCACATTACAACTCCAAATGGCGAACTGCATTATGAAGCTTGGTTTTATCTTCACAAAATAATTCACAAATGGATGGAGGTGATTTAAACAAAAGTAGTAGTAGTCGTTGTTGTTGTTGTTGTTGTTGTAGCATTAGTAGAAGTAGTAGCAACAGAAGAAGCAGCAGCAGCAGCAGCAGCAGCAGCAACAGTAGTAGCAGTAGCAGTAGCAGCAGCTGTAGTTGTTGTTGTTTTCGTTATTGTTGCTGTTGTTGTTGTATCAATCAGTCAATTGGCCAATTCACTTTACTTCATCAAAAATGATACGTATAAAAGTATTAGCAAATAATTGTACTTAAAAAATCCAAACTGTGCTGTAGAGCAGTGATCAGATAAGAGGAATTACAAGTAATCTGATATTAGATTAGTGGTATAACAATTATATATACAGTTAATATATTTGCACAAACCGACTAGCCTCGTCAGCGAAAAACCCATCAGCTGCTGCAGACCCGTCAGGTTATGACGCATATGATTATTAGAGGCTTGAACCTCCAACACCAGCACCGACGTGCTGGAGGCAAGTCTCAGCCTCGACTCGGCATCCTCGCATCCTTCCTTCCTTATTCAGCAAGCGAACCACTGCCGTCTGTTAAAGCGAGTTTCTCCCCACACAATTCGTTAATGTCACTGTCAAGTCCGTTTTCCTAAATATAGTTGACTATGGTCTTAGGAAGCATATTTGTGTTCTACCAGAGGTCACAGAGGGTCTTTTGTATGCAAGTCATGGTAAGGCTGATAGACTGGTTACGCATTAGATTCTTTATATGAAGAATGGATCTCCGCGTGCATGGGTTCCGCTTGCACAGTACGCTAGGGTAAACTTACACCCACTCAAGAGTGGAGTCTACTGCAATGATGATGATGATAATGATGGTGATGACGTTGATGATGATGATAATGCACATACCCAGGATCAACGTACAAGGGAGCATTGGATGAAGCCATTCTGGGTATGCAGGAGGGGGGTCGCCTGCACGTACTGAAGGAGAAGTGGTTTAAGCAAACGAAGGGAGGGGGCAAGTGTAAGGTAAGTGGGGGAGATAGAGAGAGAGAGACAGAAAGCACTGACTCATAGGACAGTCACGAAAAAGAAAATTAACCAATTAAAAAAAAAAAAAGCAAAATAACCATACTAACAGCTCGGAGTAACGACAATGGAACGAGAGTAACACAACTCAGGTAAAAAATAATGAAGAAAAGATTACTAACCCAGATGAATGAAAAAGGGAAGCATACTAACAGAGAAAAAGAGCAAGGAAAAAGTGACAAACAAAGGAATGAGACAAAGGAAGAAAGAATAACAGAGGGAAAATAACTAACCTTGAGGAGTGGCGACTGGAAAATGACTAACGTGGAAATCACATGAGAAAAATACCAAAAGTCGAATAAATAATACAAAAATAAAGAATGCCTAAACAAAGGAATAATGACAAAAAGAGAATAAGTGACCAGTACTAATAACTAACTAAATATGCTGACTAACTAAGCAAGATATTTAAGGACAAGTCGCTTGGCTGTGATTTTTGTCATTTTAGAGTTAATTTTATGTAGTTCACTGGCATCATAAGGCTCTATAACTTTTTCAGACCAGTTCTGCTTGCCTATAGCATCATGTTCTGATGTTAATCTCTTATCTCAAATTAACACTTATGATGGAGAGATGGCAATTTTAGGCCAGATTAAAATGAGCAGAGTATAAACATATGTTATTTTTCATGATGTGTGAAATCCATCCATCCACAGTCCACACACTCCCCATCTCGCACCAACACAAACATCCAACCCTATCCTCTCCATTCCCACCTCCACCTCCTTTCCACCCTCCCCTTCTCTCCTCCCCCACATGGAGATACAGGCACCCACACTACACTTTGACCTCCCCCTCCCTTTCCCCTTACTCTTCACTTTGACCTCCTCCTCCCACTCTTCACTTTGACCTCCCCCTCCCTTTCCTCTTACTCTTCACTTTGACCTCCCTCTCCCTTTCCCCTTACTCTTCACCCATACAATACCTATACTCACACACCCCGCTCCATACCCCTTCCCCTACACACACCACACTTCTCACCACCCCTTCCCTTTCCTCCCACCACATAACCTCCACTCTCTCACCTCCATCCCACCCTTCTAACCCTGTCTACCCCATTTCAGGTTGACGAGAGAGGCAGCAGCATGGCCAGTGAGCTGAACCTGTCCAACGTGGGCGGGGTGTTCGTGGTTCTTATGGGAGGCATGAGTCTGGCTCTGCTGGTGGCCATGGCAGAATTTGTGCTGGAGTGCTGGAAGATTGCTAAGGACGACCAGGTGAGTGGGAGGAAAAAAGACAGGGAGGGAAAGAGAGGGGGGAGGGAAGAAGGGGTGAGAATAGGGGGGAGAGAGGGGACCCCCCAAAAAAAAGACGGTTGAGTGACTGCAAGTGATCAAGATAGAGTTTCTGTTGCAATGCTGGAAGATTGCTAAAGATGACCAAGAGAGAGAGAGAGAGATAGGAGGGAGGAGGGAGTGGGTGTGTAATTGTATAAGAGAACTGTGCCTAGAGGTCAATTAGAAAGAGAAGGGGAGAGAGGGAGGGGGTGAACAAAGGATTAGTGTGAGAAAGAGAGAAATTGCGGGAAAAGAAAGTTAGTGAAAGAAAGAAGGATAAATGAAGGAAAAAGAATTTGATTAAGAAAGATGTCATGGACTGGGTTTAAAAAAAATGGAGGAATTTTTTACTGACTTTTATTAACCATTCCTGTAACGTTTATGTGTTTTCAGACACACCGTATATCTAACCTTTATATACAGTGCTTATTTCTGTTTCTGTAATATGTGTGAAAAATTGTGGTCAGTGGTCTTTTCCCCCTCTCGAATATGTCTCAGTGGCTCATGAGAAATTGCTGAACGTAATATATAAGTGGATTGGAGGGGCTGCAATCTCGCTTTATACTTCTGAACCCCAGATGTGTGAAAGAATTACTGACCACAACACTACTTATTTCTCACACTTGTTTGAACGGTCCCAGAAGTCTTATATTTTGAGGCTCCGAATGCATGGAGAATGAGTAGAACCTCCATGATTTCCTGTAAAACCATTGTAGTTTGATGACCTATTTTTTCATTGAAATCACACTACCATCAGATGATTTAATTCAGCTCTTGCAATGATGGAGGAGATAAAGGTTCTATCTAATTCCTTCAGTCTCTCCTTAGGTTAATACTCTAATGATTTATGAAATAACCAGACAGTCGAGAGCAGATTAATTCAGACTCTCACAACAAGCCAAAGGAGTACTAACAAACTGATACAATAATACATTAACTATATTTCAAGAGAAGGAATTGCTGGACGGAAGTGAAGTCTTTGTCTCAGTGTCTTCTTTTATTAATTTCCTTACATGATGTCATAAAGTCGACATAGGTGAAAACTTGTAGACTTTCCAATATGTAACTCACCTTGCAGCCGTCACTGCTTTACCACATGTTGAGGCACAAAGCTCGACACACTCAGGGACCTGTTGCAATAAGATTATTTCATTAGGTTCTCACACCGTTTCAGTACACTGCAAAGGACCTGTTATTTGCAACAAAGCTTTATGCTGTTCCTTTGAGGTGTAGTTTGAACCCCCACCCACCCTCCTCCTCTCCTCCGCAGCTGCCCATGATGGAAGTGCTGACCCAAGAACTCCGCTTCATCTTCAAGTGCAAAGGCTCTTCAAAACCGGTACGGAAGAAAACCTCGGAGAGCGACAACAGCGAGTCGGCCAACAACGTCTATGGTTCCGATGCCTACAACTACAGTGGAAAGAACCCGCTCACCTGATTGCCGGCCGTGACGTCATCTCGCTCTGACGTCACGACAGATGATGGATCACAGAGTTGGGTTCTGCCGAGCTATGTCCCGCCACCTCCCTCACCAGCAGAAATGGCCTACGCAGCCACTGGTACCAGCGTCACTCCCTTCTCCACCAATCACAACCCGCCACCATTGCCTCACTATACCCCACCTTCAACTAACCGTGGACGATCTCCCTCTTTCAGTAGGGACACATCACCAGCACCGTCGGGGAATCAGAGTGAGGAGACTTATGACGCAGCAAGTCTTCGTCAACGGAGAAACTGGTAGAGCGGTGGTTGCAGTGTTATTGTGTCATTGCATCGACCTCAATGCTCCCTACACACTGTGCTCTGCCCACAGTCTGTTGTTTATTTTAGTACTGTTAGCATTGTTTTTAATATATACCCTCCCGCCCTGTGGCGTGTGAAGCCCAGGTTTTCTTTTTGACACAGCACCATGATAATGTTGATGAGTAAACTGCATCGTTGTAGTGACTCATTGTTGTTGTGTTCAGTCCATATAGGAGAGAAATGAGTAATATTTCGTTGACCCTAGTTTTCTAAGTAACTTTCTCAGAGGATCTGATCATTCAAATTCCTCACTATTAATGGTAATATCTGAACCCTGTATACTGCTGTGAGTTTGTCGACACCACACTTACTCTGAGGATATATTTGTTACGTTAATTTTCCCGCACTGACTCCCAAATTAGCTGTACAACCTGAGACCAGCCCTTATCCGGCGGAATTCCGAGCAGGTGTTTATCCAGTGGGCTTTGTCTTAACTGATCAAAATTATCCGGCAGTAACCCGAATATGAATCCATAAAAAGAACAGATTGAGTCGAGATAACTTGTAATCATATGAGTGCTAGGATTTTACTTCACTGAACTAAATCGTCTGGTCTTAATACGGTTTCAGTACCTAACCACATATAAAACAGTGAAAGAACAAACATAAAGACTGAAAATGTTACAAGTGTTCTTATGATAATGCAAAGAGTGTCGACACCTGTGACGACGGACTGGTGTGGTGTTGACTGTGAGTTTGTGTAAGTTAGTTTGGACAGTCATCCGATAAGTTCACGTTACCCAGGGGTTCTGTAAAACTACACTAATGATATTTATCCAGAGGATCGTATGTTTAAGCCTCAGATAACAAAGTTGAATGCACGTTCCCAATTTTTTTTAAATAATTCATGCCGTGCTTGACGAAGATTGAATGTGTTTGGCTGTCTTATGCCATTGCTCCTTGCACTCCATAATTTAGGATGCAGGCTGACCACTCTTTACAGGCATTCCATATGTGACCCTCAAAAATTACGGCCTTGCATTTCACTTTGCGATTTTAGGTTTAAGCACAGAGCCGAAGGTGTTGGTGTGTGTGAAAATTCCGATTAAACACAAGCTCTGGCTGATGACATATTCTTTTATCTGAGTGAGTGGCATAACAGAAAGTTATACATATTCATTGAAAAGGGACATACAGTGCGATGTTTTCAAACTGTCTGAGGAGTGTTTTAGAATGTAAATGCACTTAGGACAACAATAATTACTTACTGACAGTGACAGCCCCCCTTTTTTCAGTTCAGAGAAAAATTCCGTACTATGAGCAACAAATGTCCTGCTGCCTTGCCTTCTTCTCTGCCCATGGACTTTGAAAATCAGGGTCATGAATCTACAGCAACTGGCGTCAATTTCTTCATTTGGCCGCATTATCAGTGTCATCGCTCATCATTACTTGTTCCCTGGGAGTGCGGCTGTGTCACAACATTAGAACAATATTGTTATGTCTTATGCTAGTCTAAACTGGGTCCTAACCTTAACAAAACAAATATGGATAAGCTTAATGAAACACAAAACAAAACCTTGAGAATTTTAAGGGGATGCACTAAGACCACAAACATAGATCGCTTACGTCAAGAATTAAAAATCCTTCCAACTTAAGTTCGTGTGAATAAAAGAAGCTCACAGTTTATTGTGTCAGCTCCTCAACCCAGCACCACACCTCACAAACACGTTCATAAAGACACTGCCACTACAACCATCCAGGGAACAGTTTAAGGATTCGAATTTCATATAATCAGACTTAACTGATCTACCAGAAGACCAGCCGACATGTCATAAAAATACCCCCGACAATACCAATACACCAGTCCTGTATGAGACAGACCTAGCAAATGTTGACTATGGACGGTGGGTGTTAGCGCCGAAGTGGTCACATGTAGAGGTTTATGGTATGTAGTAGGACTACTGGGCCTTGTGAGCAGGCTGTGAAGCCTATGCCCACAGTAGGACACATAAAAAAAAAAATAGCATCCTTCACGAGCCCCCATCAGACACATCCATCAAAAACAACCCTTCTCGGAGAAACACGCATACACCTATACTCAGTTTTCTTTATCAAGGCGAAGATGCACTCAAAAGGTTGGTGATGACTGGCTGAATGCAACATTACTTCGTAATCTCTTTACTCGTTAGCATTATTAATTGACAACATATATCTGAGTGGGAAATTAGTCACCACCCTTCAGTGCCACAATACCAACACAAAACACAACTCAAAAAGTCCACGCCACACAACACCACATTTACTCACGACATGAACCACACTATCACTACAGTGTCCTTCAACTTAACTTCAATAAAGACCTCTAGGAGCGACCGGTTTTCTGCAGTCCATTTGGTTTACGACCAGATGAGCCTGGAACTGCAACAATAAAAACAACAACAGTGTTGGTTGCTGCAGGCATGCCGAATTGATCTTCGAATTCCATGAAATGAGACTTGGAAAAGGTGACAGGACTCTGTTACTGATACACCTTTTCTTCTGTTGATTTGAGACATCTGTTGAGTTCACTAAATTAGCTGTGAATCTTTACGAATATGATCATTCACAAATCTGTACAGTATATCTTTAGAATTTCATGTAGTCAGTAACAATCTGATATTTTATATCTCTAGATTCCTATGTATTATGTAACGGTCTAATATGTTATACCAGAAATCTGAGTAACTTTTTATCAGTTTAAGAAATTATTTACACCTGTGACAATGCAGATGAATGTATGTCTTGTACAGTATGTTGTTCTAATCTATATAAATGTTAGGTTATCATGACAAAATTTTTGATATTTTGAAGTTACTGAAGTACCTGGCACTTTACTGACTCATGTACAGTTCTGGTCAATAATTCCGCTTACACCTCTGGAATTCCAAATTAATGAGGAGATCTCATCCCAAATGATTATCATGGATTAGTTAAACAGGAGCTCATCGTGTTTTGACACGACACAGTTTGAGAAGGTATCGAGGAACCACCGAACGGAACTCTAGAATCGAGGTCAGTGGTTCCTTTAACCTGTAAAGTGGGGCAGTTCCAAGTATTTTCATTTTCACTGTTCTTAATTTGCTTTACACTTTTTTACTTTTTTGGGGGACATTTCGCATACTTTGAATTTTGCCTAGATTGTTCATTAAAGCAACTAGTAACATACTGCAAATTAACTGTTAATTTCCATCCAGCTGTCCGCTATTGCTCCTCGTTCAGAATTACCCCACTGTATGCCAAGGTTTGAACCACTGACATGAGATTCCTGTCCACGTGAATACTGTTAAGTGGTTTAGCGAAATATCACTGGGTTTCGACACGTAACGATAATTCCCTTACATCTCTTGCAATTTAAAGTGTTGCAATGGGTTTCCCATCCACTTAAATACTGTAAAATGGTTTGCATGATACAGTGAGTTTTAATATAGTTTCAGGACGGCGTACATGAACTATTGACAGAACCTATTAACTCCTGTCAGAGATTCGTCTTTTCATCTGTGAATTTATATTGTTAAAACAAGATCTCAATCCACATGAATATCGTTGATTGCCAGTACTGTGTAGGGATAGCTCAGGTTCAAAATGGCATCCCGTTAAGGTATACTGTAGGAGCATGTGCATTAAAACGCTCACAAAACCCAGATTTACAGTTTTGGGCTAAAAGACCTGTGCTATTTAAGTGCAACGTTACTTGCAAAGTCCCGGCAACCTTCGTACGTCACGAAATCGGGCGACAAAAATACTGAGTTCGTGTAGCAGAGAGGAAGAGTTTGAATGTAATGGAGATGAGGAGTCTGGGGAGTATGTGTGGAGTGACGCGTATGGATCGAGTGAGAGATGATAAAGTGCGAAGGAGAACTGGAGTTATGCGGGAGTGGCTGACAGAATTGAACAGAGCGTTGCGATGGTTTGGTCATGTGGAGAGAATGGATGAAGAGCGATTGGTGAAAAAGACAACTGGATCGGATGTGAGAGATATAAGGCTACGAGGAACACCATGAATAGGATGGATGGACAGTGTGAAAAGAGCATTTGATGCGAGAGGGATGTCTGTTGAGCAAGGAGGAGTGGCTGCCAGTGATAACGATGACTGGAGAGAAACTGAGAATGAATAAATGGTGTCGCAGCCCCGAGGGGATGATATTATCTTGCATTTGGTCCGATCAGCTGATCAGGTCAGGTGCGGGTAAGGGGACTGGTCCATTATGATGTAGCGGGGGTAAACCAGCTCTGCTGTCGGGCCCTGCTGCGAATGTAGCTGATTGCACTGCGCAGTTGATCCCCGTGCGGTGTGGTATGGAGGATCTATCCCTTCTCCTCTTGGGGCTCGGATATCAGTAAATGTATGTGTGTGTGTGGATGAGTAAATTGGGAGTGTGTCGTCCTGTCTCGGCTACACACCTTTTCTTTGGGTGAAGCAACTTAGGTCTATAGATAGATTTTCTTCAGTTTTCTTTCTTTCGCCTTTGATCAGTCATAACTTCAAAACGAAATGCGTACATGAGCATATTATGCACCAAAATTCTTCGTAACAACTGGGGATGTTTCATTTCATTGTCAAAGAAATATTCGAGCTAAAGTACGTAAATAACAGCCCCAAAACATTCTCAGGCACTCAGACTTCTTCTCAGAGTACGTAAAACTCCACGGATTCGTATTGTTCTATTCCACAAAGGCTATCTATCTATCTATTGCCAGACACCATAATCCCATAAGGGGTGGCCATTTGACTTTGAGTTATTTGTTTTACGGGGAGGGGCACTAACCCTCCACCAACCCACTGGTTGACAAGTAGGGAGCACGTATGGTTTGGTTATATGGTTACCACCCAGCGTTGTAAATGGTTTCTTGGCTTACAGGAAACCATTTGGCTTGTCACTCAATGTAATGCCACCTGTAAAGGAAAGAAAAGCAGTAAATATAGGAGAAATAGGAAGAAAGGAGGGCAGGCATAGAAAAAGAATGATAAAGGCTAAGGAAGAAGTAGGCAGCACTACATCAAGTGAGTGGATGATGGTCGCCACCACCTACCACATAAGCATTTTCCATAATTATATTATACTCTATCAGTAATTGCGGTAGTGATTAAAAGTGTACCTTATGTGTATCTGGAAGTTAGCTTCTGTAAAAAGATCGTACCCTGGAAAGCAAAAATTTTTATACTAAAGTGATTGATAAAATGTATGGATGGAAAAAGGGCAGAAAGAAGATATAAATAAAGTAAAAATTTTACACTAAAAGGATAAGATGTAAGGATCGCAAGAGGGCAGAAACAAGAGATGAATAAAGGATAAAAACGAGAGAACTTTTTTGATGGGAGTTGATTCAGACCTCTGTACCCATTACTGCTACATTCTACCAGCTACAAGCTCTTTGTGAATACAGTGTGGAATGTGATTATCGGTATAGAAATCTGAATCCCCTCCATCCCACTTGCTCTCTTGTTTCTGCACTTTATTCATCTCGTATTTCCATACGTTTTCCATCCGTACATCTAATGACTGAAGAATAGAATTTTAGTGTTTAATTGTTAATAAGCTTTTTAAAGTATCACTGAGTCTTTACACTGTTTTCTTACGAAGTCGAGAAACTAATTACAGGCACCTCTCGGTATAGAACCTTCTAATACACAATATTTCATTTTTGCGATAGCCAGTTATTTTTCAGTCTTTTCCAGTAAACATTCAGCCTGCTCTCAATTTAACGATCACCATGGTGAAGCAACGTAGAGATTGACGGGAATACTGTAGCTCTCCACCAAAGCAATAATCTACATCACTTCGATTCAAATTAAACCATAAAAATGGTCAGTAATGTCTGCGCTGTAGAACTGTTATCGGTAATTTATATTTTTCGAACTTCAAAGTGATAAAAACTGAGTGCAGTGTGTGGACAGTAATATAACAGAACCTACGTATACAAAGACTAAATCACCCACATCAAGGTTTTGCTTACTTTTATTAGGTTATCCTCAGTACAAACTGTGAAATGCAATATATATATATATATATATCAATTGATCACCTTGTGGGAGCTGGGCTGTGTATGCGCTGACAGTATCATTATTATATTGTGTTTTACCTTCAGTTAGCCTATCCATCTTCAGTGGTTTACGGTGGCAGTAGAAGTATATTTCGGTGATTTGGGTGGTTCTGGCCTTCAGGTAAGTTAGTTTTATACTTCAGCAGTCATATAAGAGTAATCCTGGCCGGCCACCTGAGGTATCCTCATTGAACCCATGTTCCGATGTCCGATATTTACATTAACTATCGATTTTCTCAAACACAACCCAGTCGTAAATCGAAGGGTGCCTGTACCAAAACTGTATAATTTCTGCGGTCTGAAATGATAACTCATGATTAAAAGGTATGACTGGGTGCTGTTTTGAAACTGTAGATGAACTGCTGACTGGAACTGTAGAATTCTGACCAATATTTCCCCTACACGTTTTGGGTTTCAGCAACAGAAATCCGCTTCCTGTCTACCTGAATGCTGTTACTAACTTTGACAATACTTCAATGGGTGTTGTTTGCAGACAGTTAAAAGAGATTATTGACCACAGCTGTACATAAAATAACAAACCTGTCCTTGTTGACTGATGCCACTGATCCTACAGTAGTCTGTGCAGCATTATCGGAAATTTGATCCATTCATCCCGAGTATGTTTTTATTTCATCCTTGCTATCTCCGAGCAGTTTTATATAGCCAATGATTTTTTTTTTTTTTTTTACTGGAAGAGTCTTGATACAACAAACAATTTTAGTCAGCTCATGATAGCTATTTTGTACTGGAAAAGTTTAGATACGGTCTTCATTAACCTACCCCAAAGCAGAAGGCGCTCTTCAGTTGAATAAAATCGTCTGGTGGCAGCGGGAGGAGACAAAAAAAAAAAAAGGTCATCTGACTGAAGTGGTTAGTTATTTGTCGCTGTCCCCTACCCCCATGCCAAGGTACCCCAAACCCTCCTGTAACGATAAAAACTACAGCCGTTTATACCGTCTGTTCCAAGGATCAGGGTTGTGTTCTTTAAGTCTGTTGTAGAAGCTAGGATGCAATAAACTGTACATGTAACTATTCTTCCTTTTTTTTTTTTTTTACCTTCTGAAGTCCAATGGTCCAGTTACCCACCAATTAACCAATTTACCGAAGTATTTGCCCAAGTACTTACCCATTTTTACACACACTTACCCACCTACTCATCTCCTTTTCGTCTGTTTACTCATTTACCAACCTATTTACCCATTTATGCACCTATTTACTATTTGTTTACTCACACTTTTATAAACAGTTACCGAACTATATTTACCCATTAACGTCCTACTTACCAATTTCTATAACTACTCGTTTAAACATGCAATGACCCAATTACCTGTTTACCTACTTAACAACCTAGTTATAATTTTACCAACCATTTATTCATTACCCAACAAATTACCCATTTCCAATTTCATTTACCCAACTGTTTACCACTTTACCCATCTGTATACCAACAAATTAAAGCATTTGTTCTCGTATTTACTGACGTCCCGATCCATTTTTCTTTCTGCTAACTGCCTGTTAAACAATCTATCCATTTTACGTACCTGTCTTTTTACCAGTTTAGCCATACTAGCCCATTTACCTATTTTCACATTTCCTTTCCTATTGACCCATTTACCCAACTTTAGCCATGTATTTACCTACTTCTAACCTAATTTACCTATTTACCTACCTTCCTGTGTATTTACCTACTGACCTACTAGCCTATCGCCTCGGTGGTTGTGTGATTCGCGTGGCTGACTGCGAAGCTGCCGACCGGTTAGGGCCAGAGTTCGAATCCTGGTGCGGGCAGCTGGCATCATTCAGCTCAGGTAGCCATCCTTTATGGGTATATAAGTAAAACATGTACGTACTGTACCTAAGGTAGCACCAGAAATAAGTCATTATTTGGTGAGAAAAAGCCGCATTTCATCTCGTAGGACTACATTAAAGAATATAACCATTATTTAGGTAGTGAGAAGATGAAATAAACTGAAAGGGATTATTGATGATATGACAGAGTGACAACGAGAAGAGAAGGATGGGATCAAACATGCGTATTTCAGTTTTACTGAGCTCATGAATATTCACTGAACAGGTAAATTACTAACGACCTTTGCCTTGAAGTTAACTTCAGAACATTGTAGGAATGTTTTAAAATTTTTGTAATATTAATGTTTTACCAATGTCAGCTATTGGAACAGATTCGAGAAGGGGTGTATGTGGAAGCAGGAGAGTACTGAATATATGAATTAGTAATGGACGTTGAACCAAGGTAAAAAGATATGGAAGAGTCGTCCTCCGCTGTCTTTCCCGTTTACCCCTAATTTCCTCCTGTCTTGCCCTGCCCTCTCCTATCCTACACAGCCCTGTTCTGTCCTGCCCTACCCTGTCCCTCGCTGCTGTACCTTAACCTGCCCTGCCTTGCCATGACAAGCCATACCGTGAATTGAGCTGCCCACTCTGTCCTACTCCGCCCTGACATACCATGCCCTGGCCTACTTGCCCTGCCCTGCCCTATTCTGCCTTTCCCTACCCTACCCTGCCGTACCTTACCCTACCCTACCCTACCATCCCCTGCCCTGCCCTTTCCTTGTATAACCTGTCCTGCCCTGTTCTGTCCTATCCTGCCGTATTCGGCCCTACCTTACCCTGCTTTCCATTGTCCTGCTCTACCCTACCTTACCCTGCCATGCCTTGCCCTACCCTGTCTTGCCCTGTTCTACCCTCTGCTGCCCCAATCAGCCCTACTCTGCCCTGTCATGTCCTACCTATTTCTTCCTGTCACCTGTTCTACAAATTGATCTGTTCAGATAAGTCAAGTGGCAAGACTGGATAGGTCATGTCGTAGGACACAGTGGCAAGGTTGGACAGGTCATGTGGTAGGACACGTCAAATGACAGGGTCATGTAGCAGGACAAGCCATGTAGGAGAAGAGGCCATTTAGTTTTTTCATAGCATATATCTTGATCGCCACATCTGAAGTAAACCGGCCCGGGGCTAGGCCACTCATTTAGTCATGTACTACAGCACTGTTCAGTTGTTCATCCCTAAGTGGCTTTATGTGAATATTATACCCCAGCCGTCTTAACCCACTAGTCCACCTGGTGTCTACATGTTGGTAAACTTACCACCGAACCTAGCAAAAGCAATCATGCCAATTTATGCTTCTCATATCATAGACACTGTGCAGTACAAATTGGTGTTTTTGTTTAACAACGATTATGAAACTCTTGACGCATATCTAGAGATAAAAAGAACAGACACTTGTGGTCACATACAAATAAATAATTTGCAAGAATAACTTATAAGTATAAAATTGTACTGATTTTAATATATCACCCCCTCAGTCCGACGAGGTATTTTTTTTATTTTTTTTTTAGTTCATGCATTTTCCAGAGGATTTGATTCAGCTTGGGAGAGACTTTTCGAACATGAGGTGTTATATGCAGCCTTTATTAACGTCTTGACTTCTAGAATACATTTTTAAGATGAGGATAACAGTCTGGAGATATAATAAAATCAGAAATACGTCTCCAGACTGAAAAAATTGAACCTGCTATGGAAAAGATTAACTGAAAGAAACCAAACCAGTGTTGAAATATAAAGCCAAGTCATGAAGATGAAGTCAGTTTCTTTTGTGTTAAACTGGCAGAGATTTTCTTCTCGTTTCATTTTGTTTCACGTACTCTGTGACAGAATAAGACAATACTATGATGCTGCATCCCTTCGATAGATTTTCTTACATACTAGAATTATATTCTAGTCTATTGTTACAGTTCAACATTCTGGAGGGAGAGCAGTTAATTTTAGGACTGTAAAGTTAAAAGAGATGGGTAACCAACGAAATTATAGACAAATAGCACTTAGTTCGATAAGAACGAACTTTTCGTCTCGAGCTAAAACAAAGTTAGCCTTTGAAGCCCCGAATGCCGACAGTCACCCTCTTTCCTCGACAGAGGGAGGACACAAGAACCGTGCAGATTTGTTGTCAGTGATAATATAGTGTATAAAAAAGCTTCCTCTTGCTGAATTATACAATGGTAAGCAAGGACATCATTCATCTGTCAGTAATAGTACGACTAGCCTCTGCTTAACCAAATCGTCTGTATCAGTTCAGAAAATATGAAATGGTGCTGAGGTAGATGTGGTGGAAAGTGTAGGGAGAAGTACCCTGAGACTGTTTGATATTATGGAGAGAAGGGAGAATGAGAAATTAACTAGAAGGATGTATGTTAGTGAGGTGTAGGAGAGAACGAGGGAAAAACCAAGGAAGAGGTGGAAGAATATCGTTGAGAAATGAATGAATGAGGGTAGTGTGGTGTTGGGAGGAGGACACACAGATTGTTTATGGCCAACCCATCCTGCATTAAGATATCAGGCTAAGCATAGGAAACGTAATTGTGTAATTAGTAGAGTGGGTGTTGATATATTTAATTCACTGTTTATGGTACTTAAAGCTTCTCTCAGCTAAATAAAATCGTCCGGTTTTAGCTTAAATCTATGTGTATGTCTGAATCAGCGTCATATTTAATGCAAGAACGAACCTTACTCAGACGCAGAGTGATAGCCGGAATTAATCCTCACCATGCTGGCGAAGTACAAACGGGGAAAGTGTGTCTGTAGGAAAAGTAATGCATGCGAATGTAGAAGTGTGCAGTCGAAGAGACGATACATCGCTGAATCAACCCTTCCTTATGCTGGCGAACTACAAATAGGAAAAGAGTGTCTGTAGGAAAATTGATGCATGTGAAAGTGGAAGTATTGCACAGCGCAGGCTAGGCTTAAGTGTACAAGAGTTCATATATCATCGGTAGAACCAATATGAGGCGAACCTATTCACATGTAAATGGCGCATCTGGAAAACGAAAAGAGGTTTACCAGTGCTGTTACGCTTACACAGAATCTACATAATTATTTGGTAATCCTAAAGGGGACATAGGAACACGTTTTTTTTTTTGCAGTTTTCTTTTTTCTTTACCTTAGCTCTTCCTGGAATTCTTTGAATATATTCATTTTCTGTTTTAAAGTTTCATTTTTTTTTTTTTTCCCAGTGGTGAAAAAAGTGAAAATGTGATGTTTGTTTATTATCACTATGGCACCTCAGACAAACGGACGCCATCTTAGAACGCCATTTTGAACGAAATTACTCATATCACTGCATATTTACTCAAACCTAACCAAATTATTCGTAACTTAACCAAATCTCATTAATTTCTAACGTAACAACCAAATCACGCTAACCCGACCCAACTTATCCTAACCTAACCTAAACCCTATGTAATTATGTTTTCATTGTTTATTAATGAGAGTGACCAGCCTCACTCATCGTTGACTGGCATTACGTGAGCAGTAAACCCCAATCACCCCTTGGATATAAACCTACACTTGCTCAATCCCATTGGAGAGCCTTAATTACCCACTAAGCCACCAGGTGCCATAATTTGGTTATATGGTTACCACCCAGCATAGTAAATGGTTTCCTGGTGTACAGGAAACCATTTGGCTTGTCACTCAGTGTAGGCACCCATAGGCAGAAGGAAGAGGAAATAATGAAGGAAAGAAAGACAGAGGAGGGAGTGTAAAGTTACCCGTAGACAAAAGAAAGAGGAAAGATTGTTATTATTATTATTATAATTATTATTATTACTCTTCATATTACTATTCTTATTATCATCATCATCATATCTAATCCTGTGTTGCCCCATAAGGAGCGCAGGAGCCCAAAGTTAACCAAGTTGGTCCTGACATTTAAAAGGAGAGTGACCAGGCTCACTCATCCCTGAGTGTCATTACGTGAGCAGTAAATCCCAACAACCCCTTGGATATAATCCTGCACTGGCTCAATCAGACTGGAGTGCCTTAATTACCCACTAAACCACCAGGCACTATAATTTGGTTATATGATTACCACCCAGCATAGTAAATGGTTTCCTGGTGAACAGGAAACCAGTTGGCTTGTCATTCAGTGCAGAGTAACGCGTAGACAGAAGGAAGAGGAAAGCAAGCTGGATAGAAAGACAAGAGGAAGGAGGAAAGAAGGATGGGAAAGAGGACAGGGCAGCTTGATAGGTTTTTCCAAACTGAATTTGTTAGACAGGCTTCATTAACTTTTTTTTTTAGGGCTGTCTTCGAATAATGATGATGATGATGATGATGTTAATAATGATTGATGATGATGATGACTGATGATGAATGATGATAATGATAATGGATGATGATGATGACAGTGATGATGGGTTTTATTTTTTAGCCATGGTTATTATACGGCATTCTCCAGTGTTGTAATGTTACACAGCCTTAGTATAACTTATTGTTCAGGAGTAAATAAACTCTTAATCCTCTTTTTGTGCGATCAGATCCTGCCAGTGGAGTTTGACAGGAGTGAAGACCACTGGAGCCTGATGGATTACTACAAGGATGAGTGCACACTCCAACATGACAAACTCTCAGTCCTGGAGCGCAACATCCGATAGTACGAGGGCCTGGTGTTGGCTGGAGGCGGAGGTGGTGGTGGTGGTGTGGGTGGGAGTACTCTGATGGCTTCGATCGACTCTCCACCACTGACGGGAGTGCCGTGTGGGAGAAACAAGGTAGGTGGCTGAGATTTTGGTTCAGATAAAAGAATAGTACAGTGGGGCCTCGCATCTGGCGTTTTTTTACCTGGTGGTTTTGCATCTGGCGTCAGGATAGAAACATTCCAAAGCCCCACATCTGGCGAGATAGTCTCACATCTGGCAGGTGCTTGCCAGGCAAAGTTCGTTGTGCATCTAGCTTGGCACTAGGCGGCCATCTTATGACAATGTCATTGTGTACGCCACCGCACAGACCGCAGCTACCACCTTGCCTGATTAGTTTATGTGCCCGTGTCTCGTGTTTGGCGGTGTTCAGCCAGAACTTATTGCAATAGTACGATGGTGACCTTGGGAGAGACTGGAGGCAGCAACTCAGGCTGCCACCCAGTAGTTACTGATCAACCCACACTTTTGGCCCAATAAAACACTCCTGAATTCGATATGGGTGAGTTATTATTTCCTTTACATATTTATATTGATGTTTAGTATAGTTCTGATTAATTTCCTTGGGATAATCATCATCATCATCATCATCCGGACCTCCTTTCCCACCCTAGGGCAGAGTGAGGAGTAGCAATGTCCAGACAGCCCGAATTTGCCCAGTCCAATTGGCCATGCTTCCGTTCACTCTTCATTCAAGCCCCAGAATCCTGGCTGTATCGGATATGCCAAAAACATTCACCACATTCTGCAGCTGCACATAAACGTATCCAACAGACTCAATTCGGATGCTGCTACGTTAAAAGGGGTGCCAAATCCCTGATCATGCACTTCTCCTCACAACATTCATCCAGCCAGCTCGATCTCTTGTCAGTTCCCTAGCCTCACCGACTTCCAAACCTCTCTTCCTAACACACTCATCGACAATATCGCTCCACCTTCTCCTTGGCCTACCTCGCCTCCTCCCTCCTTCAGATTCGCTCAGATATACCTTTCTCACCATTCTGTTGTTATCCATTCTCTTCCCGGGACCACATCATCTCAGTACACTCTCTCTGATTCTGGCGTCCACAGACTTCCTCTCTCCACATCTCTCACTAATCACATTACAGTATTTCGTATCCTATCCACTCTCTGTACTCCACATACATTACGCAACAGTCCTATCTCCACTGCTTTCACTCTTGACTTTTCATATTCATGCCACACCATAGTCTCACATCCGTATGTTAAAGATGACACTAACACTCCTTCATGTAAGCCTCGTGCAGTTGCAACACTCAAGCCTCTGTTTCTTATCAAAGCCTTCATTGCACCACCTACTTTCCTTTCTTGTGTCACTCTACTTTCCATTTCTTTTGCACATTTTCCTCTTTTCTATCACTGTGCCCAGGAATTTGAATTCTCTCACCAATTCCAGTCTCTTTCCATTCACTTTAACTTCGCACTGGGAGTCACCTTGTTTCTCGATAACCATCACTCTACTCTTTTCTACATTTACTCTCAGGGCACGACGTTTACAGACATCAGCAATACTCTGCACTAGTCTACCAAGTTCTTGACCGGTATTTGCAAGTAGTACTGCATCATCAGCATACAACAAATTTGAAACATTCCATCCATCACCATTCATTACCAACACCATCCCCTCTCCAATACTAGTGTTTTTACTTCTTTCATCGCCCCATCCATACATATATTGAGCAACCATGGGGACATCACACAACATTGTCGCAAGCCCACACCTACCTTGAACAATTCACTTAGATGCCCGTTAACCCTTACACATGCTTCACTACCATGACAAAAACTCTTGACGGCACCTCGCAGCTTACCATCTACACCGTGCATGCGCAAAACCTTCCACAATCCTTCTCTGTCCACTTTGACGTATGCTTTTTCCAGATCCATGACTGCCATAAACACCTTATTGTCCTTCTCACAAGCCTTCTCCACCATCTGCATCACTGCAAATATTTGATCCACACATCCATTACTCCTCTTAAAGCCACCCATTTCATCACTCAGTAGGACTTCTGGTATCTCTCTTACTTTCTGCATAATAATTCTTTCATATACCTTCCTACCACACTCAATAAACTTCTGCCACTTACAAGTTAATAAAAAAAGAGAGTCCATTTAAAGTATTCTCAATACCTCTTATTTCATCTTTGCACCTACAGAGAGAATGCAGTGTAATCAGCTGTTTGTTATCACTGTAGAGAATTTAGCTATATTTAATTTTTGCTCTGAAATCAAAGGCACCTTGCTGCACTCTGATAATGAAGGTAAATTAAGTATAAACAAAACTGTCCGTTCCACAGCTGTATACAAAGAGTAACACAGCCTGAAATTCGCTCAGTTAACTGCTAAATGTATTTTGATTGTAGTTCTCAGAGACTATTCATTCTCTCTCTCTCTCTCTCTCTCTCTCTCTCTCTCTCTCTCTCTCTCTCTCTCTCTCTGCGAATGCTGGAGTTTGAATATAACAAATGTACTGATAATTTCCACTTGAGATCAAAGTGTCTTGTTGATATTTAATAAAATCACAAGGAAGGTTGGTAGGTAGGTAGGTAGGTAGGTACAGGCAGGCAGGTAGGTACAGGCAGGCAGGTAGGTACAGGCAGGCAGGTAGGTATAGGCAGGCAGGTAAGCAGGCAGCAGGTAGGCAGGCGGCAGGCAGCAGGTAGGCAGGCAGGTAGGCAGGCAGTAAGCTAGGCACTGGCAGACAGGTAGCCAGGCAGGCTGGTAGGCACAGGCAGATAGGTAGGCAGGCAAGTAGGTAGGCAGGCAGGCAAACAGGTGGGTAGGAAGACAAGCAAGTAAGCAGGTAGGCAAGCATGAGGCAACCAGGCAGGCTGGCAAGTGGGAAGGTGGTAGGTAGGCAGAAAACCAGGCTAGTAGGTAGAAAGCAGGCTGGTAGGTTGGCAAGGATGCTGGTAGGTAGACAAGCAGGCTGGTAGGTAGACAAGCAGGCTGGTAGGTAGACAAGCAGGCTGGTAGGTAGACAAGCAGGCTGGTAGGTAGACAAGCAGGCTGGTAGGTTGACTGGGATCTGGAAGGAAGACAAGCAAATAAGCAGGCAGGCAAGTAGGCTGACATTTCCTGCTCTTACTACTACTGCTACAACAACTTCTACTGCTACTGCTACTACCTCCACCACCACCACCACCACCACCACCACCACGATGGTCGAGGTTGGGATGCATGGCAGTAAAAAAGGATAAATAAAAATGTGGTATTTCTGGTGAACATCATCATCCCAGACGACTAAATTAGCGTTTAGAGTATGTAGGGTGAAAGACAAGCTACAAGGGTAAGGAGGAAGGGGAAGACCGAGGAGGAGATGGAGGGATGGAGGAGAGAGGTATATGAGAGGGGGGTGTAAGTTGGGAGTATGGAGGGTGAGAGACTAACTAGGAGAGTGTATGTGAGTGAGGTAGAGGGGAGAGAGGTAGGGGGAGACCGAAGAGGAGGTGGAGCGATGATGCAGAGGTATATGAGAGGTGGGCGTGTAAGCTCGGGGGAGAGTAGCGACATGGCAGAGGACAGGGCGACATGGAGATGAATTATTGTTTGCTGTCACTCCTTACGCGATTAAGGCGTCTGGCTATACATAGATGTATAGACGAATGAAACTGAAGGTAAATATTAATCGGAGGGATAACAACGAGTCTTTTATCTTGAACTAGAGCTCGGTGAACCATAAAAGCTTCGAATCCCGTCAGTCACCCTCTAACCGTGATGATGATAATAATAATAGTAATAATAATAATAATATGATGATGATGATAAGTTCTCTCTCTCTCTCTCTCTCTCTC
>JAGKTI010014400.1:5811-21706 GCA_018397915.1 Birgus latro
ACTGCTTCCACCTTTTTTCTAGCTGTTTTACTTAAGAACCATGCATGGAAAAATTAAATTGCAAGCATGAAATTATGATTAACATTTAGGGTAATTTCTTAACACATTAACAGCATGATGAAAACAGGTTAGCCATGAAAATCTTTATGGTAACCATAGGTTAGGTTAGGACCGGACATGAAATTAATTGCTTCCACCTTTTTTCTAGCTGTTTTACTTAAGAACCATGCATGGGAAAATTAAATTGCAAGCAGGAAATTATGATTAACATTTAGGGTAATTTCTTAACACATTAACAGCATGATCAAAATACGTTAGCCATGAAAATCTTTTTGGTAACCATAGGTTAGGTTAGGTTAGGAACAGACATGAAATTAACTGCTTCCACCTTTTTTCTAGCTGTTTTACTTAAGAACCATGCATGGGAAAATTAAATTGCAAGCAGGAAATTATGATTAACATTTTTGGTAATCTTTTAACACATTTACAGCATGATGAAAATAGGTTAGGCATGAAAATCTTTATGGTAACCATAGGTTAGGTTAGGATAGGTTAGGTTGTGACCGAATATGAAATTCACTGGCTTCCACCTTTTTCCTAGCTAGTGCTAGGATTGCTACTATAAGCTGTTTTGGCAGGGGGGAACTGACGGATATGGGGGTGTGGGTGTGGTGGTTGCAGAGAAGTGGGTGGAGTATGTTATGAATGTCATGAGAGTAAGTGATGAGATAATAGTAGTGAAAATTTTGATCGGACGGGTGATGATTTCAGTTATATCAGTATATGCTCCATAGGTAGGATTCGATGACGCAGAGATGGGTAGGTTTTGGGATGATTTAATACGTGTAGTAAGTGGTATGGGTGATGATGAGGTAGTGGTTCTGGGAGGGGATTTAAATGGTCGTGTTGGTGACGCAGCTCAAGGTTATGAAGGAGTCCATGGAGGATGTGCATATGGTGTAAGGAATGCGGAAGGGGAAAGAATACTCGAGTTTGGGGAGGCTATGGACATGATTGTGTGCAACACACATTTTAGAAAAAGAGTGAGTAGATTGATTACGTACGAGTCCGGGGGAAATAGTAGTCAGATAGATTATTTTCTGGTCAGGAGGGTTGATAGGAGATTAGTGAGGGATGTTAAAGTTGTAGGAAGCGAGGAGTGTTTGCAGCAGCATAAACTGTTGATTTGTGACGTGGTGCTTAAGGAACGAATGATGAGAAGGAGGACATATGTACCTAGGAGGAAAATATGGAAGCTGGGAAACCAATCAGTAAGGGATGCCTTTTATAGTGAGATGAGGAGAGTGGTGGCTGAACAGGAAGCCGTAGATAGAGATGTTAATGAACAGTATAGAGCCCTTAAGAACAACCTCTTGAGAGTTACCGATGCAATATGCGGTTGGACAAGAGGCCCACCAAGACATAAAGTAACTTGGTGGTGGGATGAGGGTGTAAAGGAGAAAAGAAGGCTTTTTCGGGAATGGAAGAAGGGTGGTAACAGGGAGGAGTACTTGGCTGCCAAGCACAGGGCTAGAAGAGAGGTATACAGGGCGAAGTCTGAGTCACAGAGACTTTTACTTGATAATGTAAATCATGAAGGAAGGAAAAACATGGTTTTTAGGGTGGCAAATCAGGTGAAGAGAGATAATCGGGACATTGTAGGCGAGCAGTGTGTGAAGAATGATGAAGGAAGGGTAGTGGTAAACAGTGAGGATATTAAAGATGCATGGAGAGAGCATTATAGCCGGTTGTTGAATGAGGAGTTTGATTGGGATAGGGAAGGTTTGGAGCCAGCTGATCCAGTGTTTGGGCCTTCGCCTTTGATTGACGCTGCTACTGTGAGTGAGGCAATAGGCAGGATGCGGGTGGGGAAGGCGGCAGGTGTGTCTGGGTTGACTGCCGAAATGTTGAAGGCCTCAGGAGATATTGGGGTGAGGTTAGTCACTGACCTGATAAATATGATTATATATGAGTGTGTGGTCCCAGATGATTGGCTGAGGAGTGTAATTGTAAATGTGTACAAAGGGAAGGGTGATGCCCTGGAAAGGGGAAATTACAGAGGTATAAAGCTCTTAGATCAGATAATGAAAGTAATGGAGAGAGTTCTAGAAGGCATGATTAGAGAAAGAGTGAATATCAGTGAGATGCAGTTTGGGTTTATGCCAGGCAGGGGGACCACTGATGCCATATTCATTGTTCGACAGCTTCAGGAAAAATATATTGGAAAGAAAAGGGAATTGTATTTTGTTTTTGTTGATTTGGAAAAGGCCTTTGACAGAGTCCCTAGAGAGGTGGTGAAGTGGGCAATGAGAAAGCTGGGGTTGGAAGAGTGGCTGGTTAGGGTGGTTATGGCCATGTACGTGGGTGCTCGCACCCAGGTAAGAGTGAATGGAGTTTTGAGTGATGAGTTTCCCGTGAATGTTGGTGTGCATCAGGGGTCAGTTTTGAGTCCCTTGTTTATCATGGTGCTTGAAGCCCTCTCACGTGACTTCAGAGATGGACTCCCATGGGAGATGTATGCTGATGATTTGGTGTTGATTGCTGAGAATGAAGGGGAGGCTGAGGAAAGATTTAAGAAGTGGAGAGATGGTATGGGGTATAAGGGCTTAAGGGTAAATGCAGATAAAACAAAAGTGATGATATCTAGGGTTGGTGGCGGTACAATCAGAGGAGAGTGAGAGTGGTCATGTGCAGTTTGCCACATGGGTGTGGGAAGTAATTCCATCTTGTGCAGTGTTTGTGATAGATGGGTGCACAAGAGATGTAGTGGTATTAGAGGTAGACTGCGAGATAATGCTGATTTCATGTGTGCAGTGTGTCGGGGAGAGCAGGTGGAGATTGTTAGGCGTGAGAGGGTTGAACTTGCAGGTGAGTCTCTTGAGTGTGTGGAGGAGTTTTGTTATCTGGGAGACATGTTATGTGCCGGAGGTGGGGCTGGAGTTAGCTCGGTTGCTAGAGTGAGAAGTGGTTGGAAGAATTTCAGGGAGCTGTTGCCTCTCCTGACATTGAGAGGAATCTCCTTACGTGCTAAGGGGTCTTTGTATGCAGCATGTGTTAGGAGTGTGATGCTGTATGGTAGTGAGACCTGGGCAGTAAAGGAAGATGATATTCGGAGGTTTAAACGTACAGAAATGACAATGATTAGGTGGATGTGCAGTGCGTCCCTGCGTGCAAGGCCTGGGGGGGCTGGTTTTACGATAGAAGAGTTGAGAGGTAGGATGGGACTGGAGCGTATTGGTGTTGTGGTGAGGAGAGGTAGGCTGAGGTGGTTTGGACATGTGGAGAGGATGGGGGATGATAATTGGGTACAGAGGGTGAGAAGTGTTAATATTGGGGGAGGGGTTGGGAGGGGTAGACCGAGAAAGACATGGGATGATGTCATTAAATGACTTAAGGGTTAAGGTGACTGAATAGGGAGGCTGCCAGAGATCGAGCAGCGTGGAGAGCCGCCATTAGGTGACTAAGGCCGACATATGCAAGCATGTTGGAGCCTTCAAAAATGAAAACGAAATCGAAGTGCACTTAAGAACCATGCATGAAAAAATTAAATTGCAAGCAGGAAATTATGATTAACATATTTGGTAATTTTTTAACACATTTACAGCATTATGAAAACATGTTAGGCATGAAGTTAGGGTACTTACGAACAAGAAGCTGCCATCCAGATGTAATAACCGACTCTATCATCTCAGACTCTGACGGGAAGACCTTGCACCTGACACACCTTTCCAGTTGAGAATCACCAGCACCTATCACCAACACTTTCCACAACGTTTTTTTTTTTTATAACTGGAATCACATCACTTCACTGCACTGTACATAACAGTAAATTCCATCATCACACACATGATGAAGAAGGTGAAGAGCAGTATCAAGCACTGTAGGAGGTAGGGTATCACCACAAAAGCAATCACTTCGGCCGCCATTGTCGGAGGTGTTCACGAGCCAGTAGCTGAGTGGGTAATGGCGACCGGCAGACAGGCGCCACAAGCGTAAACATAGCCGATCGGCGCAGGCGGGAAATTCAAACTGACTCGGTCCAAAAAAATCGAAATTTTTTCAATTTTTTCCCAATTTTTTGGCATTTTGGGGGTTGGGCAGCCCACAATATCCGAATAGTGAGTATATCCGAGTGTTGGACGTCCGAATAATTGAGGGATTACTATTAAAGATAATAATATTCCACAAATATAATTTTTACCAAAATATTGTCTTGAGAAGTGAACACTGCAGCAGTGTTGGCCAGAATGGTATTCATGACTGAATACAAACCAACAGTATGGATGTGGTGGCGACCTCCCACATCTCAAATGTGTTGTGCTTTCGTTATCCAGCACGAGATATGCGTGTTTTGATGTAATAGTTTATAGTTCTAACGCTCCGCCATAACAGATATCAGCAGAATGAGTCATTTCAGCTGAACAGGGCTACCAAACTGAACATTTTCCCTTCACTTCCAAGGGAGTCTTTTTGAATACTGATGAAAATAAAAACTCCTTCGACGGGAAGGGAAAGTTTAGGGAAGGAATTATTTTTAATAATACATCTATACATGTCTCCCATATAACAAAACTCTACCACACACTCAAGAGACTCACCAGCAAGTTCAGTCCTTTTATGCCTGACAATCTCCACCTGCTGTCCCTGACACTTCACACACATAAAATCAGCATTATCTTTCAGTCTACCACTAATACCACTACATCTCTTATGCATCCACTTACCACAAACACTGCACAAGATGGAATAACTTCCCATGCCCTTGTAGCAAATTGCACATGGCCACTCTCCCTCTTCTTTGACAGTACTGTCACCAACCCTAGATATGATCAGTTTTGTTTTATCTGCATTTACTCCTAAGCCTTTGTGCCCCATACCATCCCTCAACTCCCTAAAGCTTTCCTCCGTCTCCCCTTCATTCTCTGCAATCAGCACCAAATAATCAGCCTACAGCATCTCCCACTGGAGTCCATTTCTGAAGTCATGTAATAGGGCTTCAGGTACCCTGATAAACAAGGGACTCAAAACTGACCCCTGATGCACACGAAGATTCATGGAAAACTTATCACTAAAATTTCCATTCACTCTTACTTGGGTGCAAGCACCCAAATACATAGCCATAACCACCCTAACCAGCCACTCGTCCATCCCAAGCTTTCTCATTGCCCACTTCACCACCTCTCTAGGGACTCTGTCAAAGGTCTTCTCCAAATCATCAAAAACAAAGTATAGTTCCCTTTTCTTTCCTATATGTTTTTCCTGAAGCTGTCGAATAATGAGTATGGCATCAGTGGTCCCCCTGCCTGCCATAGACCAAAACTGCATCTCATCAATATTCACTTTTTATAATGATACCTTCTAGAACTCTCTCCATTACCTTCATTATCTGATCTAAAAGCTTTATAACTCTCTAATTTCCCATTTCCAGGGCATCACCCTTCCCCTTGTACACATTTATAATTACACTCTTCAGGCAATCATCTGGGACAGCACTCTCATATATAATCATATTTATCAGGTCAATGACTAACCTCACCCCTATTATCTCCCAAGGTCTTTAGCATTTCAGCAGTCAACCCAGACATGCCTGCTGCCTTCCCCATCCTGCCTTTTGCCTCACTCACAGTAGCAGCATCAGTCAAAGGCCATGGACCAAACACTGGACCTGCTGGCTCCAAACCTTCCCTTTCCCAGTCAAACCCATCATTCAACAACTGGGTATAATGCTCTCTACATTCATCTTTAATATCACCACTGACTCCACTACCCTTCCTTCATCATTCTTCACCCGCTGCTCAGCTATAATATCCTGATTATTCTTCTTCACTTGATTTGCCCCCTTTAATGTCATATTCTTCCTTTCCACACAATTTCGGTTATCAGGTAAAAGTTTCTGCGACTCTGACTTCGCGCTGTATACCTCTCTTCTAGCTTTGTGCTTGGCGGCCAAGTATTCCTCTTTGTTATCACTCTTCTTCCATTCCAGGAAAAGCCTTCTTTTCTCCTTAACTGCAGCTTCTACACTCTCATCCCTCCACCAAGTTACTTTATGTCTTGGTGGACCTATTGTTCAACCACATATTGCATCAGTAACTTACTCTCATGAGGTTGTTTTGAGGCCTCTGTATTGTTCATTAGCACCTCTGTCAATGGCTCCCTGTTCAGCCACACTCTCCTCATCTCACTGTAGAAAGGATCCCTTACTGATTGGTTTTCCAGCTCCGTATTTTCCTCCTAGGTACATAAGTCCTCTTTTTTATCACTTTTCTTTAAGCACCATGTCACATATCAGTAATTTGTGCTGCTGCACACACACTTCTCGCTTCCTATAACTTTAACATCCCTCACTAACCTATCAGCTCTCCTGACCAAAAATTAATCTATCTAACTTCTGTTTCCCCCAGACTTATATGTAATCAACCCTATAATCAACCCTAAAATGTGTGTTGCACACAATCATGTTCATTTCCTCCCCAAATTCGAGTATCCTTTCCCCTTTCATATTTTTTGTACCATATGCACATCTCCCATGTACTGTTTTATATCCATGAGCTGCTTCACTTTCATGATCATTTAAGTCCCCTCCTAAAACTACTATCTCATCATCCCTCATACCACCTACTACACGTATTAAGTCATAGCAAATTCAGTCCTTCTCTGCCTCATCCAAGCCTGCCTGTGGAACATATGCCGAGATAATTGGAAGCATCATTCCGCCAAACAAAATTTTCACTGCTAATATCCTATCGCCTATTCTCATAACATTCATAACATATTCCACCCATTTCTCCACAACCAACACACCCACACCCCCATATCCATGTGTTCCCCCCCTGCCAATTCAACTTACAGTAGCAGTCCTTCCCAACAATCTTTCTGGCTGATCTACCCCTGTACTGGACTTCCTGCAAACATGCCACATCCACCCACCTCCTACTGAATGCCTCAGTGACTTGCCCTGTTCTACCCCATGAACTTCTTACATTCCTTGAACCCCCTCTCATCACCCTGGGCGATTTAATGTCCTCAGGCTTGCTTTGAAACATATTCTTGTACTTGGTCATAGTCAGTAATAATGAAGAGGAAGAGACATACCATAGGCCCCACCCACTGCACAGTCCCAGGTCCAGGCAATGGATCTGGGATCCCTTACCCACCAGCCTTACCAGTGGCTGTGGTAGTGGCCCCAGGGTACCCTGCCAGGACAGCTACAGGGACACCCTCCAAGTGTGCCTTGGCATTGTAATTGCCCTGCCATTATGCACCCATTGATAGGGCAGCCTTCTGGGACGCTACTCCCAGGTTCAGGTCCCTCTCTGGTGGGCTGAAGCAACAGCCTGGAAACTGCAATGCCTTGTACCCTCTAGCACAGGTTTGGGCCCCATCTCACCCTGGACCCACAATCTATGCCAGTGGAACCCCCATCACGTCTCCTCCCTAAAATCTGCCACTTGGTAGCAGGGGCAGAGTTTTCTGGCTACATGCCTTTGCTCGCGTCAACCTCTGTACCGTAGTGGGGTATATTGTGATATGTAAAAACGCATGTGGTGTAGTGCACAAGATAGAGGAGATGTCTGGGAGAGTATGCTTGTCTACTCTCCATGTTACTGTCACACTGAAAAGGTCAGCAAAGGGGGATGGTTAGGTAGCTAGTGAAACAGGAGGTGCAGCTCTCCCCATCACCAGCATTCTCATTCCCCTCGGGAGCACCATCCTGTTCGGCCTGTGCTACAGCCTCCTCCCTTAGGAAGAGCCTGAATTGTTTTACAGGTTTGTTAATGGCAAACTGAAACAAAAGGAAGGAATCAGTAAGCTGAAAGTAGAAGGAAGTGTCTATAAAGATGCAGTTATGCAAGCTGAAATAATGAACAAATGATTCCAATCAGTGTTCATTAGAGAATGTGATTTGTGGAGGAGGAGGGAGTGACTAGAATTGTAGTCTTAAAAGATGTAAAAGTTGAAGTGCAAATAAGTATACAAATTACTAGAAACTCAAGATGGGAGGAAGGCTCCAGGACCAGATGGAAACTCTAATTGGATATTAAAGGAATGCAGCGAACTACTGACGGATAAGATTCATGGTTTACTTGAGTGTTCTCTGGAAGAAGGGAAAGTTCCTCGGGAGTGGAGGAGGGCCAGTGCGTTACCAATTTATATGGGAGGGAACAAGGAAGTACCCCTGAATTACAGACTAGTGTTCCTGACCAGCATGGTTTCAAAACTGTACGAGAGAATCCTGAAAGACAGGTATGTAAAATTTCTGGAGATGGAAATTTTGGCAGAAAGTCAGTTTGGATTCAGAAGTGGAAAGCCATGTGTTTTCAACTTGTTGATCTTCTTCTGAAGGGCGATAGACGTACTACAGTAGAGAAATAGTTGGGTGGATTGTGTTTACAGTAAAAGTCTTATAATCCGAATGGCTGGGGACCGAGTGCCTTTCTGACTATTGTTTTTTTCAGACTGTTGGGAGGGATCTCTGAAAACATTGGACACATGTACACTCATGATCACTAATATCTGCCCATGGATACCCCCTTCCTATACCCATGTATACCCAGGGAAGAAGGGGGGAGGGACGAAATGAGCTCCACCCGCCTTTACCCCAGCTCCCAACCCTCCCCCATACCCCAATCCAGCCCCCTACCCCACCCATCATTCTTAACTGACAGTTGCATCTCAAGCTGATTTCATGATTAATACTCTTCGTCCCACTACTAATACAAATATAGAACGCTAGGATATGTTGAAAGTATATGAGGCGTCCGGTGACAGAGGAACATAACCTAAAAACCATGGTTTTTCACTACAGTGGTTTAAAGTAGATGAACGGTTTTCATCATGATTATGGTACAATTATCATGTTATTATGATACCTATAGACTCGTCTCAGCTAGTACTTCCCAGCGCAATGTTTTTTTTTTTTTTTCAGCACCCATACCTAACTAGCCCTCATGAACTATTAATGGTTTTACCAAATGGTGCGACCTAACACATTTTTAATAAGAAGATAGAAACCTGTGAAAATTTCAACACACTACAAGCTTTTCATTTTTTTATTATTATTAATTTTTAAATTGTGATTTCTACTAATTTTCATATATAAAGTTCGTACAGGTGACCTCTGATAAGTTAATAGTTGATTAAATACTGAAAATGATATACTATGAACACTTATCAATCCCTCGTCGCCAGTACTGTTTCTCTAAGTTCATGGGGTGGGGGGTGGGGGTGGGTTAATAATCCAGGAAGTCTTCATCCAGGTCAGAGTAATGTATGCCTGACCACCGTCCTGTTTCTTCTTAACAACGTGTTTTCCACAAGTGTCAGGCTTTCTTGCTCGCTTCTAGTATGCACTGGACGTTGGTCCTCACTCTCACTCTCAGAAGAACTCATTTTCAGGCAGATATCCATATAAAATAACAAAATTATTGCGAGGACTCAAAAGTGCATGGTCGCAGCATGCGTATTAAAGGGATGACCGCCAGGCCACTGTGGTAAGAGGCATGTGGTTGGCTGAGCCTGGGGATGACAGCATTGATGACTGTGTGAGGTGTGCTCATTGGTTGTCTGGCCCAAACTCGGGGGTGCTGGATACGTCTGTCTGGGAGCTGTAAAACATTTCTCATCCGAGGTCTGTGCACCTGAAACCACCTGACTTCCAACCCTGTTGTCCTCCACATTAAGGCTGCATTTCCCTTGAAATTTTCCACCACGTGGTGTAGCTGGGTTTGCCGAACACTTTCCTGCTTCTAATCTCGGTAGCGTGGTCGGAGGTACTTGTTGGGAAGTCGATGATGAGTTATTTAATACAACCAGAATAAAGTCGTGAGACGTATTATCAACAATGGTGAGTTACAGGACTCTTGGGTTACTGAGTTTTATTGTACAGTTATCTTGATAGTGACTTACAAACGATCTTAGCGTGACAGCCAGTCTCCCCTTTCTCCTTACTCTGCCCTAATTGTGCTCGGGCATTCTCTATCCCCTTCTCTGATGTGAAGGGCTTCTCTCTGCCATTATATACAGGTGGGAAAGGATGTTTAGGTAAGGAAGTAGTGTCTAATCGATTTCCTGTGGGCTTCCACATGTTTGAATACATCATGAGTTTCTTGGTTGTTTGGACTACGAGGATATTTTGAGAAACATCATATGTTAGGATTCTTGATAGTCTGGGACAACAGACTGTGTACAGATATTATGTGAAATCAGACACTACATCCTTTACATTGTGTTATGAGATATATACTAATGCCTATATAATATCTACATATCGCTTGGTCACGCCCACTGTCGTACCAACGGCAGGAAATATTGTCCTTAATATATTAATACATATTACAATCATCTTGTAAGTTAATTAAGTGGAGTACATAATATTGTAAAAGTTACATAATTGGGATAATGTAGTTATTGTAGTCATTGAATTGTACATATACTGTGTAATAGTAATATTAAAATAATACAATGGCAAGTCTACTGTAGTCAGTTATACAGTATATATGAGAAGGACTTGTTGTATATATTCATATATAAATGAGATATAATAGTATAATTAAAAGCCTATATTATGTGTAACCCATATTTCGTTATTTTATATAAAACATATATGTTCAGTATATACATTATTTACACAGTTTGTCTCACTTGTACAGAACAGTTCTTAAACACTGATTCAAGGTTAGCAATTCTCACTTCCATTCTGTGCATGGCCAAAAGTAATACAACAAATATGATGGAGAAAATCACAAAGATGGCTGGAGCTGGGCTGTATACATAATATGGATTAAACATAATCCTACTGTATTCTTCCCAAGGTTGTATTGTCTGATTTATTAGTTGCATGGTTTCATACTTGGGTGAAGTCAACTTAATGTGTGAGCTTGCATTTAAGTTCATCCTAGGTAATGGCTGGAAGTACTTGTGTGTGTGGTTGAGAATAGCATAATGGTTTTTAGTGGGCAAGGTGGATAATGTAGGTGTCAGGATTGCACAGTAATCTGGTGAGATGTATAAACCAGATGCTGATGTATGGGCTGGAGATGCGTCTGGGCAGGCCACAAAAACTGATGCATTTTGAGTGAAGTAGAAGAACTGTGAATGTCCAATGTGTTGATGATGGATAAGTTTATGTGAAGTTGCAATGATGTGGGATGTCATGATTTTTTATGATAGCCATTTCACAAGGGATTGTCTCAGCTGGCTGAAACGTGAAGATGTACGCAGGACAAAGGTGAAATGCATGTAATGATGTGCGACATTTGTGTTCCATTGCTGTCACTAGTGAAAGCTATGGCATCCTGTTTCTTGGAAACCATGGTGACTTCTGTCTTGATGTTGATGGTGGCTAATGAGTCATCTTTCTTAGAAGGAAAAGGGTATATTTGATAGACTGTGAAAAAGGCATCTGTTACGAACGGTACATGGACTACTATTGATGTTGTTGTCAGTGTTGCTTCTAAGTATGGATAATATAACATCAGATTTCTTTCCTCAAACAAAGGTTTCAGACCATGCTTATGTATGCCTTGATTAATGATTTACCTGAGGTCGTGAATGGGTAGTAAATTAATAGTGATCCTTCCGTTACCTGCATTAGCAATTCCTTTCATGAAAGACTGATACAGAGCCCTGGTGTTGTCTAACTGTAGTATTATTAAGTCAGTATGTTCCATGATCACTGAGAAGTGTTGGAATAGTGTATTGTTACCTTCTAGTGCATTTACTTTATCCACAATTCCTAGAGTTGATGCTTCTGCTTTCCTTAGGTTCTTTACAATCGTCAGCATTAAGGTGTTCTGAGTGTCAGTCAACTTATGTTGGTATGAGAGAACTTGTGCTATTTTGTTAAATTTGTTATTTATTTCCTCTAGATCATTTTCTGTAGCTAGGCCAAAAATGTTCCCCAAAATTGCTCCACCTAAGTCGAACAAACCACGTCTCTTACGTGTATTTGTGATGTTGTTTCCTGTCCTAAGTGTGTTACTCCCAGCTGATGGGATGTCCTGGATCATGGTGATCATTACGTGCTTAGCCTGTTCTAGCTTCCATTCAGTTAATTTCATTAATTCAGCTACTTCCTGTGTGGGGTGATCATGTGAAGAAGGGTGTGTTAATACCATTTCTAGAGTTCTGAGTGGTCCTGATATTTTCTGCAGCATCATTGGTATATCTTGCAGTACGTCCAGACTAATTTCAGTACTTATTATGTCCTGTACTATCGCCGTTGAGGCTGTTGGGGCGATCAGGCACCCCTGCCGTACTATATGTTGAGGATGCAAGTGAGGTGATCCTCTTGATATCAACAGGAACATGATCCATGGAATTATTCGCCTCATCTTTACCTGCCGAAAGAACAACTGTATTAGATATCCGTTCTTACCTATAAAAGGAATCTAAATCGATTCCTAAGTCATGTAAATGCCTTGTTACGGTGAGAGCTGTATTGGTTGCACCTAAATTTGTCTGTTTGGTATGCAACCGCAATTTATTCCAATATGTGTTTATTGCTTCAGGGTTATTTTCGCAGTGTGTACTAGGATTTTCAGTCTTGTCCGGTGCTTTATAGTTGCAAGTTAAGTTTCTTGAGACCTTTTTTAAGTAATCAATATGTATTTCTTTTTCTTCGTCACTCGATAGTGACTTAATCACTGCCTTATTATCTCTTCTCTTAAGTACTCTATATGGGCCTTCAAATTTTGGTGACATTTTGTTGTCTCTTGGGTGAATGAGGCCATAGACAATATCATCTATGCTGATGTTTGATTCTTTTGCCTTCGTATTGAATGATTCTGTCATTTCTTCCTTAGACATCGTTAACTGTTTCTTTACCCTTGTGTGTATTTCTTGTAATTCACGTAAGCGAAGTTTAGGATAATCGTCATAATTATATATGAGAATTTGCTTGCCTTCTAACGTTTCGTAAGGGAGACGTTTGTCAGACCCGTAAGTGATGAAATAAGATGTATTTCCTATGGATTTATTAATTGCACAATTGAGTGATGCTTCAACTCTTGGGATCCAGTCATCCCAGTTTGCATAATTTTCATTGAGGATGCGCCGTAGTACATCTAATATTTTCTTATTCTGCCTTTCCACCAATCCATTGAAAGCTGGATGGTATGCCAAGCCTTCTTTATATTGTGTTGTTTACATATTTCCTGGAAAATTTCAGAGTTAAATTCACCACCATTGTCGCTTATTAGCACCTTTGGTGTGGTGAACCTACAGATCACACTGTCTGTGAATACCCATGCGACTGTTTCTGCTGTTTTATCCTTAATTGGAACCAAGATCACATATCGTGAGAAATGATCAGTAGCAACAAATACATATTGATTGTGATTGGTAGTTAAGGGTAATTTAAGTAAATCAACCGTGACAACGTCCCATGGTTGGTTAGGGACTGGGTATTTACCCAGCGGTCAGGTGATATCTTGTAACCTTCATGTTTCGCACATGACTCACATTTGTCTATGTGAGTATGTATGTCTTTGCATAACGTTGGCCAATAATATGACATCTGGGCCTGTCTGACTGTCCTGTCATTGCCAGGATGCCCTGCATGTGGACTATTGTGATCTGTCCTTAAAATGTGTGGTATCATTGTACTAGGAGTTACTAACTGCCTAATATTTTTCTATGGTTTGGTTGTCCTGGATTTATCCTATATAAGACATTGTTTACCATTGTGAATTGTTCAAGTGGTACCTGTAACTTGGGTAATGGTACATCATCGCCTGACTCGAAATGATATATTACTTTGGACCATACTGGGTCCTGTCTTTGTGCTTGTGAGATTTCTTGAATTGTGGGGATCGATGCATCCTTGTTGGGGAGTGATTCTCGGGGACTTATTGTAGTGACGTTGTCTAATGGGTTTCGTGATAAGGCATCTGCTGCTACGTTCACTTTGCCTTTTATGTAGTGAATATTTACAATGTTATTCTGGATTTTACATTTCCATCGTGCTCTCCTCCCAGAGAGGAGTTTTTCTTGGAACATGCCCACAAGTTTGGAACATGCCCACAAGAGGCTTGTGGTCTGTATATAGGTGAATTTCATATCCCTCCATGAGGTCACGGAATTTCTGTAGAGCAAATATTACCGCTAGGGCTTCTAAGTCTCTTACACAGTAATTTTTCTCTGCTCCTTTTATTTGTCTACTGGCAAAAGCAGTGGGTTGGTATTTACCTCGTTTATCCTCTTGCATCAATACAGCACCTAAACCTTTGAGAGAAGCATCTGTGCAAATTATGAATGGCTTTGTGAAGTTAGGATAAGCCAAGCAAGGTAGGATGGGACTGGAGTGTATTGGTGTTGTGATGAGGAGAGGTAGGCTGAGGTGGTTTGGACATGTGGAGAGGATGGGGGATGATAATTGGGTACAGAGGGTGAGAAGTGTTAATATTGGGGGAGGGGTTGGGAGGGGTAGACCGAGAAAGACATGGGACGAGGTCATTAAATGTGACTTAAGGGTTAAGGGACTGAATAGGGAGGCTGCCAGAGATCGAGCAGCGTGGAGAGCCGCCATTAGGTGACCAAGGCCGACACATGCAAGCATGTTGGAGCCTTCAAAAACGAAACGAAACGAAACGAAATGTATTTTTTTGTTCCTTTCCCCACTGAAATACCGCTTGTTTTTTCAGCAGGAGAAATAAGGGTTGGGCAATATGAGAGAAGTGTTGTATAAACGCCCTATAATATCCGGCGAGCCCTAAAAATTGTCTTACTTCATCCACATTTGTGGGTTCTGGGAAATTTCTTACTGCTTTTATTTTGTCCTGAGAGGTATGGATCCCCTTTGCATCTAGTCTGTGGCTTAAGAATTTTATTTCCTTAAAGCAAAATTTACACTTTGACAGCTTAATTTTTAAGCCTGCACTGGCTAACTTGTGTAGTAGCTGATCTAACTTCTGTGGATGTTCTGCTAGTGTGGGTGTTGCAATTATGATGTCTTCCAGGTAGACAAATATACTGTCGCCTAATATTCCAGCCAATACGCTATTCATATCGCTGGAATGTGCCAGGAGCCGTCATCAATCCCATCGGCATTCTCTTATACAGTAATCCCTCCAATATCCATTGTAATAGAGCCAAAGGCATGTCCGAATATTGGTTTTGTCCGGATATTGGTCCTGAAGCTCCAGCACTGGTTTTTCATGACCCTAACCTAACCTAACCCAAATCAGAAAACTACCTTCCTACCTCCCTACTGGACATGTATAGCACTTATTTAGGTCCCTTTTCACATAAATAATGCACACATAGCATGAATTTATTGAATTTTAACCAAAAAATGATGATTTAGAGGTGAGTGAGTCATAGGAGCTCAGAACTTGCCAGCATAGTATAAGTAAGTATCGGACATGGAAATCATCTTTTCTCACATTTTATGCCCTAAATTATTGGATACAAAGCATCAAATACAGTAAATGATGTTAATTGCTACCAGAAAAATGGTTAGGTTAGGTTAAGTTAGGTTTGGTTAGGTTAGGTTTGGTTAGGTTAGGTTAGGTTAGGTTAGGTTATGACCGGACATGAAATTCACTGCTTCAACCTTTTTCATAGAAGGTGCACTTAATAACCATGCATGAAAGAATTAAATTAAAAGCAGGAAATTATGATTAACACAATGTTAGGTTAGGTTAGGTTAGGACCGGACATGAAATTCACTGCTTCAACCTTTTTTCTAGCTGTTTTACTTAAGAACCATGCATGGGAAAATTAAATTGCAAGCAGGAAATTATGATTAACATTTAGGGTAATTTCTTAACACATGTACAGCATCATGAAAACAGGTTAGGCATGAAAATCTTTATGGTAACCATAGGTTAGGTTAGGTCAGGACTGGACATGAAATTAACTGCTTCCACCTTTTTTCTAGCTGTTTTACTTA
>JAGKTI010014401.1:1188-21705 GCA_018397915.1 Birgus latro
GTTGAAGCCTCAGAAGGTCGAGGTGTAAGCCCCGCCCCAACCGTAGCTTATATAATAGGATGCTCAGTGTACAAGAACCACTTTGTTTGCTGACGACATTGCACAGACAAGGTAAGCAATCTGCAATACTGCTACATATCTCTTTCTAGTTAGTGTAAATTATCCACTTTCACTTGGCATAAAATCTGTATCTTCTGACCTGTACTGAACACTAGAATAAGATGGTAAACAGTGAGAAATACTATTGAAACGATGTACAGCCATAGTATTGTCTTAATCTTTCACTGATCTAAGGAAGACAAGCTGTAAGTGGAAGAGAATTAGGTTAAGGTAATCAAACTATGGTTTATAACTATTCATGCCTATCGACTGGACAAGGATCAACAGGTCAGGCAACCAGTATTTGTTTCCATTATTTAAGTAACATTTCTGCTCTGATGACGGAACCATCTCGAGGCCGACCTGATTGTCATTTTTGCTAGTTGTAAACGTTTTGGTCAGTTTAGGAGAGATTTTTCGAGCTCAGTGGATAAAATAGAACTCTGACTAACAAGTTCAAGAAAAGAGGCCCACCAAACACAGTAAAATCATCTGGAGATAGCAGTAATAAAGATTACATTAACGGACATAAACGGTTAAGTTATTTGTTTAAGCGGTGGACTAAATTCGTCATTAAACAATTATGCTACAAGACTTCTTAGCTCTTTCCTATTACCACCAGTTTATTTGAATTGGGCGAGCCATTACGAAATGATAACAATAAATGTAGACCAAATAAACTCCCATAGTACTAGAAACTAATAGATTCATATACAATATTTTCTGATGGTAGTGTCAGTTTAAGAAAAAAAGACAGTCGTGAAGTGTTTTAGGAAGCGTAGAAGGTGCGTGGACAACACATTGTCTCAGAGTTATAACAGAAAGGTAAGTAGAGGGGGTAAAGGAACTTTATGCTGCCTTTAGATGTGTGAAGAATGTTGTCTATCTATCTATATACCTAGGCTGCTTCCCCCAAGAAAAGGGAAGAAGCCTAGGTATATAGATAGATTGACAACATGCTGTGGCGCGAGAAAAGGAATGTGGAGAGAATTGAAAATATAATCATTATAACAGAAAAAGTGCAAAAACAGCATAATCATTTATTATCGGACCGAAACAGAGATGTACCATTTCTCCGCTGACAGTGTAAACAAAGAAACAAACAGGGTGATGCAGCAAATGATTGAGTACCCCCTGTCAAGGAGGTTATGGTGTTGCAAAACTTGGTGTATGAGTAAGTTATGAATAGTTCCTAAAAATCGAATTTTTAAGTGAAAAAGTCTATTGAGATGAGAAGTTATGGCTCTTGAGAAGAATGAAGTCACTGAGTGTGTAGCAAAACTGAACGGTCATGAACTAGAGAACGTGACTCCCTTCATGTATCTAGATAGTGTGATGAGCAAAGATGGCAGTTTGAAGGATGAAGCACGACAAAAGGTACAGAAGTGAAGGAGTGACTGCAGGTACAGCGAAAGCGGTGACGAGGAATAGGGGAGGATGCATGTCTGAAAAAAAATCATGAATGACAGTAGTGCAATTACCACATTAATACACTGATGTTAAGATTGAAGTTTGCTGGAATAGGTCAAGTCAGGAGCGAGAGGAACAGAAATGAGTTATCTGAGAACAGAGTTTGGAGAGTCGTTAAAGACAGACAGAAAAATGAGCTGGTTCGAGAGTGTTTTGTTGTCCATGTTTATGTTGCCTGGATCATCCTGATACATTTCGGCTATGCTGTGCGACTGCAGAGAAAAATTGGCTAGGAGAGTGTATCTGAGTGTGATGGAGAGAGACAGGGGAGAGGGAGGCTGAAGACGAGGTGAAGGGACGAGATAGAGATAGATATGGACGATGTTGTCTGGGATTACGGCGTCTGGCTATAGATAGAGAGACAGATAGATAGAAGTATATACCAAGGTTGTTTAACACACGCGTGTATAAATGAGAGAAAAAGAAAACTAAGGATTGAATTTCTGTGTAAAAGCAACGACAGAAATTTTTTCTTTCTAAGCATTTCGTCTAACTCCTGTAGGTATAGAGATTTCTAGCATTTTTTTTTTTTGCATTTAAAAAAAAAGTGAGGCGCTTTTAATGTAAAGAACTATTTTTTGTTTGTTGTTGTTATCAAATATTTCCTAGGAAGTGTCGCTGCTTGTGATCAGGTCATTAAAGATCATCCTAAGAATAGCATATTTAGTACAGGAGATACTTTTCTAACACGAGGGGTCATACAGAGCCCCTGATAATGTCCAGTATTATTCAGGTGATCTGCCTGGTAGCAGTGTTAAAACTTAATTACTTCCTTGTATTACAGAGATCGGTGTAGGGGGGGGAGGGCAAGGTTAAATCTATTCCAGACGAATGTTCAAGTAAATGAAATGAATATTGTCATCTTAGCTCCCTTTCAGAAACACCAACAACAAAACACAAAAGTAAGAGCAATAACAGAGCGTCGTTAAAGTCGGCCACACACAACCATGCATGCCTTCCAATAGATTACACGATCCACACAAACTTTCGCTTCTGAGAATTTCGCAGGCTCGAATGACGACTTGATTGAGGCTGTGATCCACTTTATAATTACTGGTTATAATGCTTACTCATACGTCATCATATTATCGCTGGCTTCAAATATTTAATAACTCTCCCATCGATTTATTTGTTTTCATATTAAACATCACCACTTAGGTACGCTGAGAGTTTTTGTAATTTAGTCTTGCCACCAAGAGACAATATTAGAGGTTAAAATATCTCTCGGGTAGTGATGGGGTTAATGAATACTGTCTTTGTAATATCTCTCCTATTTTGAAGGAAAAAATCAACAGCAGGTAAAAATGGAAATATGACATTCATAGGTTGTTGGGGATTTATAATCACTTTTATTTACTCAGACGCCCAATACTGATGATGTCGTGAGGTTGTATTCTTAACTGTAGTTCTGTCAATGTGTTATGATTTTAGTTCTTTTTCTTTTACTATTATTTTTCCTTTTGTGAACTTTTTAGGGTGTAAGTTGTTATTGCATTGTGTCTGTCTGTGATCTTTTCCGTGCATACCGATTGCCATTTTGTTCTACTGTTTGTGGTTTGTATTTGTGTTGTTTTCTTGTTTTAATGCTTGCGCCTGCATTTGGATTTTTTTTTATTTACTGTGCATGGTTTTATTCTGTAGATGAATATTTGTGGCCAGTATCTATCTATCTGTCAATACTTCTTGTATTTCACCCTTGCCACTGCGGAACAATTTGTTTGGAATATGAACGACCTCTTTCATGAAGGTAACAGAAACAATCACCACTAATACCCTACCAGAATATTTTTAAAATTTTGCTCATTCAACTGGAAAATTATTTAATTCAGCTTCAGAGACCCCAAAGTTAACGACCAGTTGTGTCTAATTGTACCGACGCTTATTGTTTACTCACTACCTTCTCCTCCACAGTTGCTCAGTCAGACCAGTTCAAAACCATTAAGGATTAGCAAAGTTCACTGAAGGGCAATTAGGTCCATCCAGTTTTATTAATGCCGCTCCAAGTCCAATTTCGCTCATCACATCCATTTAAGATTGATTAATCAGGTATTTTCGGGTCAGATTAATGACTCAGGTACACTTACTGATTCAGGTTCAATTAGACCCATTATTTTACATACAAGGAAGAAGGAACCAAAGGGGGAGGGATGGACTCACGTTCTGAGATTCATTTATTCTGATATGCCTGGACACATTGTGTTTAAAAGAACTGAGATCATAGGCAGAAGGAAATACAGACAGAGGAAGACAGTTCGAAAGATGACCTGTTGCCTGCATGAAGGACTGGGAGTATAGGTTAATTCTTACTGTAGGGAGTTAGGAATGGGGTCAGAGTTTGCTGCCTGACGGGTGCTACGTGCCTTTTAGGTCCAGTCTTGATTTTCACGTTCACACAGGCTTCCTTGGGCCAGCTCAGATTCGTTCAGATCATTTCAGGTATAGTTAAGCCCATTTAGGCCCAAATCGGATCACGCAGGCTCCTTTCTAATTGCTAAAATTGATTAAGGTCAGGTTTGATATATTAATGGTGTTCTTGCTAAATTCATCAATGATCACACCCAAGCATATCAACTCAAGATCAGTTCAGGCAGTTTAAGTTCTCATGTCACTGTAAATTCGTGAAGTGGTAATCGATCCGTATAAACAGGACATACTTATGAAGGCCTGTTGCAAGATAATCCTCCCTATCAGCGCAGTGATATGCTACCCTATGTGACCGTTCATATTTTTCAGGTTCTATCAGGTCTATACAACCGGTGAAAGTGAAAATGAATAACCTCAGATTAAGGCTGTTAAGGCTGATGCCAATATTGGACTACATCCATACAGTACGCTTATAAATATGTTAACGAATCCTTTTCAGGGCTAAGTTGGGTTGTGTAAAAAAGTGTGGACGGGATTGGCTTCGATAAGGGTAGGTGTGTGCTATGATAAGGAATGTTTCCTCTGTGAGTCAGTGTGCTGTTGGCTGGCTAGTTATCAAGGCAGTTATTATTTTGATAATTACCACATCAAAATAGAAATAGGGGGCATGGAGGGACAGAAGGGATCCGGATGCCCTGAAATGGTGATCATGTCAATGAAGATCGTTTCAGGTACTGAATATACAATAATGTGCCCAATTATGCCTTCTGAGCAATAGTTGAGATAAAGATATTGATTCAGGTCTTTAAAGGCTGGATAGGGTGGGAGGAGACAATAAAATGGATTGAATGTTTTGGCGGAGGATGGTTGGCTATGACAGTGTTGGGATACCGTGTAGATATAAGCGTTATAGATAATCACCTAGTACTTGAGGCAGAATTTATTACAGTCATCGCGGAATAACTAAAAGGCGAGGTGGGTGATGAAGTGTTGACTTGGACAGTGGTGGGTAGTGGTACGAGTGAAGTGTTGACGGGAGGGGCTGGAAACTGGGTCGGGCATGGTTGTGGTAATACACCATGTGAAGACGGGCAGCACTGGTTGACTGGTGTGGGTGAGGCAATGGTTCATACTTTCCCTAAGCAGACTCTCACGAAATATTTCTCCATAACTTGAACACGATGGATGTTAGAATGAGTGAATCAGAGCTTGTCATCTTGAAGTGGGTGCAGGGCCTGATTGCTAACGGAATAATCTTGTGCCATTTCACTTTCAAGTACCCAACAAACAGCTGAAACCAAAATATTATAATAAAATGGATCCGAGAGAACTGTCTTCGGAATTTTCATTCATTTTACCAAATGACTGTGCTAATAAAGTAATATGTCCTCTTTTTTTCCGAGTATAAAGCAATCACGAGCAGTTCTTATATACAGTGTCTCACTACTCTGTTTCAAACTCTAAATCACACGGTAGGTTTTGCTTTAAAAAATGGACGCATTGACCTCTCAGATTCCTCATTCTTACTTTGTCCTGTTATCTCAAAAATATTATTCAACTTACACTGAAATTATCGAACTAGAGCAGTGATACATAGTCATCATTAAACCCTTCACTGCATGACGTCTATTCCAAGCTGAATAAAGCCGTTTAGTTTAAGGAAAAAATAATGCACTTTCGTGGGTGGGTATGAAATGGGTAATTACTATAAAATAACATCAAGAAAACACTGATATATAAAACCGTAACGCATGTTTGATACACCTTATCTCATCACACCAATAAACAGTACTATTTGGCTCAGCAGTTATGAGAAACACAACTGCACTGCAAACAATCAGGCAGGTCTATTGTGGTTGCTGAGCAGGCTTTTGCTAGAAGACGCTTGGAAATTAATCTAGTGTAACGTAATGTAGAACTTAATGTTCTCTTATTTACTCGTACTGTCTATGTTTTGAACTTCGAGTTAACTCTTCAGAACACCTCCAACATATTTTTACTCAACAGAGGTGCGAGCAACACAATGGACCGCAGACTGTTAAACAGCCCAGTGGTGGTTGCTCAGCGAGCCAGGATGGTGTGGCTGTGGCTGGGAGGCGCCTCAGCCAGGTCCATCTCCCAGCAGACCGGCGCCAGTCTCTCCACCGTGTACCGCTGGATCAGGCGATGGGAGGAAGACGGATCCGTGGAAAACAAACATTCCCAGCGTAGGCTTCGCAAGATCCCCTGGGATATTGAAAGGTGTTGTTTATCACCTGTAATAGACTCCAAAGCACAGCCAGTTAAAGGAGAAAATCTTTTAGATGCAATGACTTCTACTACCGAGCCATCTCTATACAAGGAAACACAAACAGTGTCAACTAGATTGTCACTCAGTAGAGCGCATACCCCTTCCAAAGCCCAACATGCAGCTGGAAAAAGACTACCCTCTATAAAAGCATATTTAAATCTGCTTGATCCCGAATTTTATATGTGTCCGCGCCAAACTGTACACATTCGTAGATACCAGCATCCTAAATATCCCTGATTTTTTCATCAAGATCCATGCAATATTCACTGAAAAACTTACGATAGTGTCGAAAAACGCCCTATCTCGCAATGTGAAAAAAAGTGAAAAAAATTTCCTGGATCGGCACCTTTATCCGGATCCGCACCAAAATTTAATGGTCAATTCTGGGTCAAGACCCATTCTTCTACCAGTTTCGTGGAAATCTGTCCAGTAGTTTTTGTGTAATCTTGTTGACCAACCAACCAACCAACCAACCAACAAACAAACAAACAAATGGACAGGGGTGAAAACACAACCTACTTGGCGGAGGTAACAACGTTAATTCAGACAACATGCAGATACACTCATTTTGTGATTCCCGTTCCATCCAGCTTTGCCAGTACTCCAATATATTCCTCACTACTTTCCACAAATGGTATATCCAGATTGATCTTCCTAAATTTTCTTGTGTAAATGTAAAATACAATCATTGGCATATGAGGTGTAAGGAAGTAACAAAACTTTTACTTCAAATGGACATTGAATTGAGATCCCCAAATGCTTAAAGTTCATATTACCGTATTAGCAATGAGAACGCAAGTTTATGAACAAGTTTCAGTGTTTTAACGATATATAATTTCTGAAGCATGCACGGACTTGGGCAACTAATTACTTAGAAGAAAAGTGCAGGATGATATACCTGAATATAAGGTTTACATATCTCAGTACACTTGTATTTGTCCATATTATCGATATCCTATGATTAAAACAAGTAAAAGAAAAGGATATTTTCATCTTTTTTAACTGCGAAAATGCATTTAGTCGTAATACTAGGAATCATGCCAATCCCCTTTTCGAAGCGCTGGATCCGGCTTGTGAAGTACTGCAGGTAATTTTGACAGTACTTGTATGACCTCTCTGTATCTTCGCTGACTACGCTAACATGTGTTCCATGTACGACCGTAAAAAATGAAAGCTTACTTACACGTATGTAAACTCAGAGATAATATATCTTAATTAACTATATGGATTTTATTTTCGGGGGACGTTGAGGATAACAAAGTTCTGGAGAAATAACTGTTTGTATACGAAGGGGTTGCCAGATCCGAATAAAATTATTTTACTTTGGCTGGAATAAAATAACAGATTATTCGCTATCACCCAAATTAATCTTAGTGATATTTTTTTACTATAATTCCTGATTGGTAATATGGATTGACGCTAGATGGGAAAAATATACAGTTCCCATCATTGACCTCTGGGGTTAGAAGGTAGAACTGATTCCTTTACATGCAGATTTATTTTCCCTTGTTTTCTATGCTGTCCTCTATCAAAGATTTTTACTCTATGATTCAGAAGATTCATTTGTAATACACACTGTATTGTATGGCTAAAATAAAGTGTCTTGCCGAGTATTTAGTTAAGTTCACTCCTGATAGCATTTGCCACTCTTGGAGTTAAAATGGCCGTAAATTATTGATAATAAAATATCTGATTACCAACAACTCATATATCCCCAGGTACAATGATAACTGACCACTTCAGTAATTTACAAAAAATCAGGATTCATTGAAATATTAATCATTCACTGTGATGAGGTACCACTTTTCTGTTACTTCTTTCAAATCACTGCAGCATCCATGGGCCCTAGGCAAACACCCTGTGTTAAACAGCTTAAAATACGCTGATGCAACAAAGTGTAGTGCATTAAATTGCTGCCACGATACAAGAGAAATTGTTAAGGTTCCCTATTTTTCTTTTCTAAGCAACTGGCTAATGTTTTACATTGAAAGCGGCAGGGAGATCTGCAATACTTCCTTGTCTGCAAGAAAACATTACATGTCCAGTTCAGGTCAGTTTTCTTTTTCTTATGGCATCAAAACAGGGAAACCTAATCAGATCTTGCAAAGCTGGCAGTAATTAGCAATCGGGTTAGAAATGCTGGAATCACGCTTTTATAAATCGTAATCCCAGACATGTGAAAGAAGTACTATGGCAACAAAATTTTAATAAAAATTATTAGCATTATTTAGGGGCAGAATCTTTATATAAATGCTTTAGAAATCTGAATCAAGAACTAACTGCTACCATGCTCGAGAGGGTAATACCTGTAATGTTTTGGAAACTCAGTGGGCTATCGTATACAGATACATTAGCTACTGTTGGCAGTTCATAGGAGTCTATTTTTTAAAGGTCTCGCTGTCTACAGCATTGAACTGTACTGAGCATCTTCATCAGCGACTTCACTCCAATGAAGTATGCTTAATTTTAGTCTTGCTACCTGAAGAGATTTTCCATCAGTAAGGCTGAATATAGAATTATTTAGCCTCACACTACAGGAGGTCTCCCCGGCGCTGAATAGAAACTGTATGTATGAATGAGGATGCTATGGGTTGGAGTGAAGGCAGCTTGATGGTAAAGGACATGAAGCCATGAAAACGATTAATTTGTTGCTATCCCACCTGAGATTAAGGCGTCTGGCTATAAACACATCAGTGTTCCTTGGCTGAAGCGGTTAGGCTAGCCCATAAGCCTTGCTTTATGAGGGTTATTAGAAAAAAGTTTTATATTGAGTTGGGAAAAAGAAAACTGAGTGTTTATTATAAATTTCACTGTAAACGAATATCACTTACATTGGTATTCTCTTTAATCCCGTTACAGACATTGCAAGGTGATGTTCAGGTTGTAAACGTCTTTAGTATAATGTCTTATACCTGCTGCCTTCAGACTATTCAGTTCATTTTGCATGGCATACTGAATGGCTTGCCCTTTATCACCAATTACCTGTCCAGAAAGGGAGGATCTATCTAAGATTTAAAATCTTGTGAGACTGGGAGAAATGAAGAAAACATGGCGTATCTTTCCTATTTTCTTTTTTTCAATATAAGGAAGAGGGAATCAAATACCAGGAGCCAGCAACATTGTTCCTTCAAAAAATAAAAATAAAAGCAAGATAAGAGAGAGCCAAATTCAAGATATGTTCATTCCGAGATTCCTGGACACACTGCATTTCAAAGCCTGGAGGTCATAAGCAGCAGGAAATACAAACAGAGGAAGACAATTCAAGATCTGACCTGTTGCATACATGAAGGACTAGGAGTAACTGTTAACATTTGCTCGAGAGAGTTGGACGGAAAATGGATGACATTTGTTGCTAGACATGTGTTATGCGCCCGCCATAGTGATGGAGGGATGAAAGAAGACAGTTCGTAGGAAAACTGACCATTGAAGTAGAAATAGAAAGGAGATAAAAATGCAAAAGTGTAGCAAAGATACAGAGATGAAAGGAGCCAGTAACAGCAGGATAGTTAATAAGATGAAAAGGTTGTGACTCCACCTTGTTAAGAAGAGGTGTATGTGGGGAGCATCCCAATACATCAGAGTTGTACTCTACAGTGGTGAATAAGACCCATGTACAAAAGTCAGCAACTATGTAGGGGTAAAGAAGGCACAACTGGCTCAGCACGTCTTATCTCTTGGAAGCAGATTTCGTAATAGCGGTAATATGATAATTCCAACATAAATCCCGAGAGAATGAAACCTCGAGTATGTTCGGCAATGATGAAAGATTGAGTTGTAGATTGTTAAAAATTAGAGGATAGTCCTGCAAAAGATTCTGCCAGGTTGAAAGATGTAAGAACTGTTTTTTTTAAGCATAAAAACAACAAGATTACTTTTACCCCAATCAGAGATATCAGCCAAGGTCAGTGCCCCATAGCCTCATTCGTTGTCTGCTGGAGTAACTGCTGAGATGGATGCTGTGAGAGGCGGATGGAGAATTGAAGGCTGGAGTCAAAACCAGTGTATGAATGGATAAGGTTAGATGCACAGTTTAAAAGGTCACTGATGAATAAAACGAGAGTAGGTGGTAGGAAAGAGCCCTGAGGATCGCTACTATTGATAACTCTAGGACCAGAGTGTCCATTTACAACAGCACCTATAGAATGATCAGAAGCAAGCCAGAGATGAAAGGACACAGGGCAGTTTAGAAATTAAAGAATTATGCCACGCTTGATCTTGAAAGTCTTCGAGAAGTTAAGTGCAATGGGAAAGCTTTCGCCAAAGACTTAAAAGAAGGATGGCAAGTAGTCTGAAAAAAAAAGATGAGAAGAACGTTAGTGGAGCATCCCTGGCAAAACCTATACTGACGATCGGAAAAAAAGGTTGTGATAGGACAGGTGCTTTAATATGTTTTTTTTATTTAGAATATTTTTTTAAAAATTAGAAGTACAGTATGTTATCGAAACTGGATAATAGGGTCCTGGCAATGGTCACCCTTATTTGGGAAAGGCTGAATGAGAGCAAACTTCTTGTAATGCCGTAATATTAAGGGTAATTTAAGTGTAGCATAAGATAGTATTGTCGTAACTCTATATATTAGTAAACTCTAGCATATATAACTTGTATATTATAGGAGACTAGAGAAAGTGTGTGAGAGAGAGAGAGAGAGATAAGGAAGTGGAGATATTGCAAGGTGTTACTTGACCAGCCCAGGAAGTGGCAAACTTTACACTTACTACCGTGGGAAGCTGACACATACATACATACATACATACAGTGTTCTAGAAGGTTCTGGGACACGCATAGTCCACGTGACGAGGCTTTCCTTAGACCAGAGGGAAAAGGACGAGATTCAGATTGACAAGAGAGACCACGGAGAGAGGAAGGAGTGAAGAGCATGGTGGGAGACGGCGGGCAGGCTCGCGACAGTTAATCACCACTAGACACTCTCTCGTGTGTGATAGACTCAGAGTTAACATTGAGAATAAAACTGCATCAACCCAAATTTCATCTTTAACTCTTCCCATCGTTGACAACAAGTGAACTGAGGTTATATCTACAACTCAACAAATTATAGACCTACAACCGCCTTGGCTGCGGTTACAACAGTATAAGTTAGTATAAGTTAGTGTAAGTGTAGTGTAAGTGTAACCTTGAACCCAAATTTTTTTTTTTTGTCTTCGCAGTGCAGTGGTTGACCGTTGGATTCCATATGCAAGTTTAGTCTTTGATAATATTCATAGTGAGTGAGACTCTATTAATAGTAGAACTGGATCGAGCAACTATGTAAATGTGGTTGGCTTTGTACATGTCGGCTAGCCAGTTCTTACCAGTTAAGCATAACATTATAACCTTGGTCAAAGTTTAATTATCGCGAGTGTCTGTCTACGTACCCTAATCCAGGAATTTGTATGTCAGTGTAAATGATATTCCCCCTTTGTACTATGTAGTGGCGAATTGACGCTTGTCTGGGTCCTGATTGTTGATAATAGTCATTTGTAATCGCGAAACTTGCATTATTGGCCTGGCGTCGCAAGTCATAAAACCAGCATGGGGATAAGTTGTTCAAATTCTCATTCATTTCGGCTTCGGTATAATTATAGATCCCGTACACTTGTCACAAAATTTTAAACATCGTCAGTCAATCCATCCGTGTGGGTCGAGTGTAAACATATTTTTCGTATCCCTTGGTAGTTATTGTAAAGACACTAATGTTGCTGAGTGATCAGTCGAAGTCGTAGCCAGTTCCCGATATTAGAACAACTGAGGCTACATAAGATTGTGAGTAGCACATAGAGGCGTCACTCCCCGTCGCTCTTCTGGTGTTAAAGGCTAGTGTCCGCATGCTAGAAATCCCCCCTCCCCCCTCTAACCCTTTGTTCCTATAATGTAAATCCTCTCATACATTAATAAGTTGATTTGTTGATATCCCCTTCCCCTCCAGTCCTTTTCGTATCGTCACCCCCTGTCGCTCTTCTGTGTTACAGATTGTCGCTACCACTTCATATTGTCTGCCAAACGAGTGGTGAAGCCGCCCGGCTCACTCTGACTGCCTAACGCCCACTTACACTGAAATTCCTCCCCTCCCCCTCTTTCTGATTCACGTAAGCTGAGCGGTCCCTGGCTGGTCCACTAGAATATTCTGTTCTCTAGTATATCGTGCTTATTTAGATAGGATTTTGAGTCTGAGTATATTTATCCCTAGAAGACTATGAATATTAATCCCCTTCTGAGTATTGTTCCTTTTATATAGTTCCTTTCTGAATATTGTATTAACTTAAGTATGATAATCGAGTTAAATTGCAAATTCAGGCCCGAAAGAATACCCTGTAATGGTAATATCTCAGTGCCACTTCCCGAAGAGTCCGTTTGAGACCGTGGGATTGCTGGGTTCACGTGTGACAGTATTATTTTGAATATTAGTTTAATTTGTGAAGATTCATGTTCCCGGAGGTGAGAAATCTAGTGTAACAGTGCCATTTTGTGTGTTGATTCAGCAGAGGAGATTATTGTATTCGTGGATGACAATATCGATTGGAGTGTCCATACAATTGTGAAGGACACTATATTAGTGTGTGATAATATCATCCTATTATCCAAATGTGAAGGACACTCAATTAGTGTGTGAAAATATCAAGCAGAGTATCTATACAAATGTGAAGGACGCTTTATTAGTGTATGATAATACGATTCTGAGAATATTGTTCAGTTGTATATTAGTGTGCGATAATCTCATTCTAAGTATTTATTCAGTTGGGAAAATTCATACTCATGCTTATCTGTTTCTTTCGAATTCTGACTTACTAGCGAAGAACTATTCTCTTGAAAGTATTAATTCTGATTGTGCTTAGCCTGCCTACTGATATTCTCAGTGCTAAGAGGAATTTATCTTTCAGTTCCTAGTAATTCATGGTCTGCAAAATAATCAGGTTTTCTTTTGTTCTCGTTATTTGTTGTTTCCTTTGTGTGTTTATTATTAGTAAATATTAGATTAGGTTAAGCCTCTGAGTTTGAGTTGTACCATCCCCTAGGGAGAATCAATCGTGAGACTGAGTGGCCCGCAAGGTGCGCTAATATCTTATTACCCATGCACTCTTTAATAAGACATCGCTACCCTATTTCTCTTAATCTCAGAAGCATTAAAAATTCTTAAAAATTCACCAATTTTTCTGGCGAAATAAACTCCCAGCATTATCCTGGGTGGTGGCAGCATAGTCTCTAAGTCTCTAGACTATTAGGCCAGTTTCAGCAAATTTCCCATTATTTCATAAGGGCCAAAGTTTTGAGCCCCACACTGGTGGCTAAAGCGGTGGGATTGCTAATTCCCCATCATCACACGAGTGTCAAAAATTCTCGTCGTTACATCCCAACAAGAAGGAAAGGTGCAAGTTGATAGACAAAGGGAAAAGAGTTTACCAAGGCTGGGTGGTAGTACAGAAACACAGCTCTTGAGGACAATAGGATGTGCCCCATGAGGCCCATATGCCTTGCTGGTATTAATGGCAGCAATGGCGTTAAACACATCAGCTGAAGAACTTTTAACCCTCCACTTCCCATTGGCGGATATATACGTCCGAACATTTAGTCATGCTTAGTCCCTATGACGCATATAAATGTCCTGCAATTGCAATGCCCATCATTTGCACATTGTTCAAATTTCACACATTATTTTTGGTATGTATACACAGGACAGCTTCCTCTCCCAGACCCTGTGTGCACCCTTGTCTCATTCACTCACTTTTTAGCAGTGACCCAGAGCAGACATGGCATGCCAAGGTCTCTCTGACAACGAAATTGAAGCTGCCCTTGATGCCTTCACAGGCAACAGTGATTCTCCAATAGATGACAATGTGGAGTATAAAGGATATGTGTTGCTTGACAATGAAACAAGCATCAGTGATGAGGAGGTGCTGTCGCCAAGAAAGGTGGGGTATATCACGTACTGTAAGGAGAGGGAAGGCCAGCCTGGAACCCATACACATGCAAACACATCTCTCCAGCCCCTAGACGAAGGGTCTGACGAGGATGAGGACGAGGACAAGGACGGCACTGTAGGACTCGGTGTTACCTCATGGGTGGGGAGGGAGAGGATTTCGCCGCAGGGAGCTGAAGGCACAGCGAGGAGGAAAACAAAGTATGAGGCTAGTGCTTTGTTTGGGGAAAGCGTGAGTGGTGGGGCAGGAGTGATAGGTGAAAGAGAAAGTGGTGGTGGCAGGGAGGCAGCTCCCAGGCAAGCAAGTGGTGCGCCTGAGCAGGAGGCAGGTATGGCAGAGCTGTGCCCTATCAACTCTTTGTCCCCGCAAGATTCCCGCGCTTCCTCCCCACAGCCCCGTGATGTGGGGAAAGGAAGGAAAGGGGAGGGAAAGGGGAAGGGAAAAGAGAGAGGGAAGAGGAACGCGAGTAGGAAAGGGCGTCGCTCTCCACCTTCCCAACCACCCCCACCACCCTCTCCTAAACACCGCGACGAAGGCGACGATGAAGATGAGGCTCGAGACGTTGGTGTGTCGTGGAACTGGGAAGATGGGAGTGACTTCACGCCCATCATTCACCCCTTCACGGAGGAGTGGCGGTCTGGCTGCATAACTCCTAAAATCCATGCAGGGTCCACCAGGGTGCATTTCTTCCACCTGTTCTTTGGTGAGGAGTTTGTGGAGTGGATTGTGGAGCAGACAAATTTATTTACAAGCTGGCAGCTCCATGAAAATGAGCATCAAGGTACGACGAGCTGTCACTCCCAACAATATGACTTCCCAGTAACCCTAGGTAAAATGTTCATCGTTATGGCCCTGGTTCTCTTGATGGGTATTGTGTGAAAAAAACAAATTCTGGGATATTGGTCCACTGGTCCAATAACCAAAACATTCTAAGCCACCTCCACTTTTACGATGCTGATGACCCTGCTAATGCTGATAACACTGACAAAAATGGGAGAATTGATCACCTGTGTGAAAAGTTTCACTCATCCTTCCATCCTTTCAGAGACCTTGTCATAGACGAGAGTCTTAAGTTGTGGAGAGGCAATATTTCTTTTCGTCACTACATCCCCAGCAAGAGACACCATTTTGGGTTCAAGATCTTTGTTATGTGTGACTGTAAGACTGGTTATGTTCAAGACATAGTCTTGTACACCGGTCCACAGACAGAAATTATAGAAGATCGAAGTATTGGACTCTCTGGGGTCGTGGTGAAAGCAATGATAGAGGAGTACCTTCATCGTGGTCACGTCTTGTACCTGGACAACTGGTACACTAGCCCCCTTCTTGCTCGATACCTCCACCTTCACGACACCAAATTCTGTGGCACAGTCAAGAAAAACCGTCGGCACATGATAAAGGTTGGGAGGAAACTCGACAAGAATGGGGTGGTTTTCTTCAAGCCGAATAACATCCTCGCCACCATATGGAACTACAACAGAGAAGTTTGCCTCCTGTCGACGATACACCACCTCCTCATGCACCGCAAAGACTCCGTGGATTACCGCAGGGAGAGGAGGCACCACGTTTGGAAATCAGAGTCGGTACTGGACTACAATGTCAAGATGAGGCAAGTAGACCAGTCTGACTGCATGATTTCCAGTGTGGAGTGTACCAGGACCACGACGAAGAGGTACAAAAACCTATTTTTCCATTTGCTCGACATAACAGTCCTCTACACATGCTACCTCCATGCCGTGGCAGTGGGAACTTCTGAGACCTTCGAGGTCTCATGAAATTATCGGCAGATAAGCACAGGACAGGCCCGACAACCACACCTGCCAATCCATTGCCGCCCAGATTCCCCTACGCCTCACAGGACACCATTTTCTCAGCGCCCATCCCCCTCAACTGAACCGTCCTAAACCCCAGTGCTGCTGTCACGTAGGCAGGCACTCTAAAGCAAGACCAGCCACTCAGAGAGGTACGAGGACTGCAACGTTGGGTTGTGCCTTGAGCCATGTTTCCAGGAATATCACACCGTGTTACGTTACTGACACTGTATGTGCTTGTGATATGACACTCACTATAATTGTAAGGCCTGTACATATGCGATAATATGATGCTCAGTACAATAGTAAGGCCTGTAAATATGTGACAACCGTTATATAAAGTGGAAATGTGTGTAATGTTAATGGAAAAGTATTATATAAATTGAAAAAGAGAATGTAAATTGTAACAACAGTCATAGTGAGCTCATTCTCTATGTAAATATACGCTAATATTACTCTAAGTATAACTGTAAGGCCTGTAAATATGTGATAACAGTTATATACAGTGGAAACGGGTGTAATGTTAGTGGAAAAGTATTATGTAAATTGAAAAAAATGAAATGTATGTTAAAACAACAGTCATAGCGAGTCATATGTTCAAGAAGTTGGCGATTTTCAGGTGATCGGTCAATAGAGCAACACTTATTTTGCCTATATTTTTGTGTGAAAACAAATATATTCTTGTACTACATGTTATTTTGTACCATGTTAATAAATACCTACCTACTCTGAGTGATTTCCAATACGTACCCCAACCATAGAAGACAGGATGGTGGCAGTTCACCTCCAGGGAAAACGGTACCAGGTGCACAGAGGATCACCAGTTTAGACCACATCTAGGCTCAGATGAGCACTTTCTTTGTAATTTGCCAGCATTTCTCACCAAAAGCGGAGGATTGAGCCAAAAAAAAAATCTGCCAGAAGTGGGATGGGTCAGTGGTGAAAAATCTGCCAGGATAGCTGTGGGTTAATGAAGGCTGAGGGAGGGGGGGGGGGAAGTAATGGAGGAGGATCACCAGAATTATCTAATGAGGAATTGGAGGAGAAAATCTGGGCAAAGAGTTCTGCTCTACAGCGCCAGTAGAGCGAAAAAGTGGAGGGAAGGATGATGCAGCATAGCTGATAGAATGGTTTTTGGCAAGATACCAGAAGGGATGAGAAGAAATGGAGTCAAAAAATTAAGAGGATTCAGTAATAATTAAATTATTTTTAGCAAAGTGAAGTACATACTCAGCACGATTCTTGGCAAATACATAAGAGTGATGGGATTCAGGGGTGGGTTGGCTCAGGAACCTTTCTTAGGCTTTCATCTAGTGGACAATATTAAATCAAGTGTGATTAACCCAAGGTCTTCATGCATTAGTCACAGGATAAAAGAAAGTAATGTATGCTTCCATGCCCGAGAGAATTACCTCAGTAATGTGCAAGGCAAACTCAGATGGCTCTCGATCATGGACGCAAAATCATTCCAGGGAAAATCAAAGACGTACTGCCTGAGGGTCTCCCAGCAGACAGATAGCCAAAGTCAAACTGGCAATCAGACAGGAAAACACACACACACACACACACAAGTACTGCCGTTAGGAAACATTGCCACCCCGGGCTTTCTTTCTGGTGTAATAATTATGACAATATTCCCAGGACGCCGGTGTTAAATTTAATGATGTTAAATCATCCTATCTGCAGCCCTGATTCGTGGCATTCAGAGGCCCATAAGCTGAATCGTAACATTTAGACGTCACTAATCCGATTGGTGGCATTAAGAGGTCAGTAGTTTGGTTCGAGGTCAGTTAAATCGATTCGCATGCCGACCATAGGAATTTTGTCGAACGTTTTCAAACCTAAATCTGAAACATGGACAAAGGAGTGCATATTCAGTGGCTGCCTGTCAGCTGTGAGGAGTTTTTTTTTTTACGTACCTATTACCTTTTTTGTACACAGGGCAACATATGCGCCAGGCCTTATGAAGTGCTGGTGGTGGCTATTATTGGTGGTGGACGCTGTGATGGCGTAGGCACGGAGTATGGATGGGCAGGAGGTGGGCGTGGAGCAGACTGGGGAGATGGTGCATCAGGTAGTGGAACAGCATCTCACCGGCTGTCAACTAGTGCTCTTAACAACCACACCACATTCACCTGTTGTCTCTGCAATCCTAAGGTAAGTGTCTAATCAGAAAATCATAATTGCTTGTTTCTGCTCAATCTCTACAGTGCTGTTCTGTACCCATCGAGTACTACTTATTCAAGATTATATTTTTGATATCCTGGGGGTTTGTTCAGAATGGAAAGATATAAGTGACAATGAATTTTCAAATGCGTTACATGGGCAGTTGGAGATTTTTTTTCTTTTTTGTCTTCCACCTTTTCTGGTCCACTGGGAATGTAGGGCTTGGTGGTAGGCTACTCAGTCCTAACATTTAAGGCGAGGGTGACGAACCTTGCTCGTCTCTGGTTAGAAAATGTGAGAGCCAAATACCTCAACCATTCCTCAGGATTAAACTCATATGGACATCGTCTGGTTGGAGCGTCATAACTCATTAGACAACCAAGCGTTTTCTTTATTAAGTTACCACCCAATCTATACTTTCCTGGGTTTCACTAAACCATCTTTATTTATTTTTTTTTTTTTAATGTGTCCGATTCTGGGCATAGGCTTCACAGCCTGCTATCAAGACCCAGCAGCCCTCATACATACCAACACCTCTACATGTCACCACTTCGGCGCTAACACCCACCGTCCATTTTGAATACATGCTAGGGCTGTCTCATACAGGACTGGTGTATTGGTATTAGCGGGGGTATTTTTACAACATGTCGGCGGGTCTTCTGGTAGATCAGTAAAGCCTGATTTAATGAAATTCGAATCCTTAAACTGTTCCCTGCCCCAGTGAGGATTCGAACCTGGGTCCGTCGGGACTGCAAGCCACCTCTCTACCGATCGAGCCACCGTCATACAGTATAGACCCAGCTTAAGACATTAATACACTGAGAGAGTGGTTGTTTTGTGCCCATATGAACTATGTACATCCTATGAAAAGAAGGAATATGGTGCAGGAGGGATCACAAGATGTCTCAAGTAATCATTATAACTCAAGCAATTCCAAGAGACTATTCTGTTTTCATCTGAATGGGCGTAAGATAATAATACAGATTAGGATATTTCACATGCAAACTACAATATAATATATGGTATCTCATGTAAGCAAGTCAACCAACACGATTTTGAATCAACAGGCATTTCATAACAGTCATCGTGTATGGGGTCCCGATATGTGTGCAGTGATATATTCTTTTCATCTTGTATACAAAGGAGAGTGAATGACTTTGAGTAAGTTGGCTTGCAGTCCCGACGGACCCAGGTTCGAATCCTCGCTGGGGTAGGGAACAGTTTAAGGATTTGAATTTCATTAAATCAGGCTTTACTGATCTACCAGAAGACCCGCCGACATGTCGTAAAAATAACCCCGCTAATACCAATACACCAGTCCTGTATGAGACAGCCCTAGCATGTATTCAATATGGACGGTGGGTGTTAAGCGCCGAAGTGGTGACATGTAGAGGTGTATGGTATGTAGGAGGACGGCTGGGCCTTGATAGCAGGCTGTAAAGCCTATGCCCAGAGTCGGACACACACAGAAAAATCCAAACAAAATAACGATTCAGCTGACAATGGACCACAAACCATGACTACTTGTGATGCATACAGTGGCATGGAAAAGAAATGGGTTTTTGCACTGTAGGAAACAATTATATAGGTTGATACTGTGGTTAACAAATACTGTTTTACATGACCTAGTGAATATGTAGTTGTCAACACAGGGTATTTTCACCTGGACGTCACCTTGTTTGGGGGATAACAAAGTTGAAGACGGATTACTTGTTTCTAATCTTCAGTACTGGATCAGGGAACTGGAGATTTCCCCGATAACAGGCATATGCAGTGAAACATCGTCAATGGTTGCTACCTTCTCATGAAGTGCGTCCACTGATGATGTGTAAGTCTCTGTGCACAGTTTGAAGAGAAGTCCCATTCAATGCCAAGTAGTAGATTCTTAAATCAGCTATGACTGAAGTAAGCCAAAGAAAGAAGCTGGTATCCAGTACGTGCTTCTTGGTAGAATGATGACTTAGGGATGTCTGTCTTTATGGTAAGCCGAAGCAAGGAAGCTAGTTATCGTCTGATAATTTTACATTCCTGTATTTTCTGCTCCAAAACACGTCCTGAGGTCTAAGGCATATATTTTCATTAGCTTTATAGGCTCTCTTACACCTCTTCCTTATCGATATATTTTTAATACTACACACAACTGTTTTGTTGAGGGTTACTTATAACTTTGTCATATCAGCACACTCTGTAGGAAGAACGTACAGGGGAATATTACCGTGCCATATGCAGAAATTAACTGGAAAGGATGAAATGCCAGAAAGCCTCTTTAGGGGCCGAGAATACGGTAGTGAAACTGCGCAGTGAAAAGAGGGCATCGAAGTGACTGGCTCAAGATCAAGATTAGAGCGGAACAAGTTGTGTGATGATCCCTTGGCTGTTCAGTATGGATGGGGTTATGAATGAG